>APFE030168682.1:0-12069 GCA_000404065.3 Pinus taeda
AATATGATGAGAAGATAGAAGGAGAGTTAAAAAACTCTGTTGACTGATGACATCTCTGATGGTACAAGTGTCTTCGGGATGATCCTTGGGCATGGAGTCGTCAAATAATCGTCAGGTGCTACTCCAGCAGTCAACAGGACCCATGAAGAAAAAGTTGCCGATGAATGAAAGAGTCCCTAGTAAAGAGGGAGCTCTGACAAGTCCCTGGTCAAGAGGGAGTTTTGGATCACCCCTGATTACAAATGAATGACAATTGTGTTTTTCCATTTCATGGGTCATGCACTAGACCAGTACTAACAACCGTAAGTCTAGATGAAGGCCATAAATGGAAATGTTGACACAAGATAGACACAACATTCTTGTCTTCACTTGGGAAGAAAGAATGGGAGGATTAGGTAATCATTTGGCATCCGATACTCTTTGAGGATGTGTAGGGCATCCAAGACAAGAGTTGGCAAGAGGACCGATATTTTTTGAGGGTTGGGAACCCAAGATAAGAATAGTTGTAGAAGGTCATACTTAGAGAACACCCGGGTGGGTATGTACCTTGAGAGACAATGATGAAGGTGTCTATAAATCATTGGTCTCGCCAGCATTGTAGCTCATGACCTCATGAAGAGATGGAGTTGTTAGTCAAGGCCTTGCACTGTGACAATGCTGATGGATATGATGCTATAACAGATGGATTGCAAATCCGGTTTCTCTTATGTGAATTCTTCAAGATTGATAATAGGCAAACACCTTGTAATGTTGTACGAATACCTCCCTAGTTAAGAGGGAGTGTTGAAGGAAATGTAACTAGGTTCATTCTTCATAAATGTACTTTTGATATTTGTACTTATTCAAGAAAATAATAATTATTTTTATAATATATGTCAATGAGTTGCTTGCTCATTGAAGTAGGTCTAGCACATGTTAAGTGCTATAGGTGAGTCAAATAGTCAAAAGGAAATGTTGAAAGCCTTAAGGGCATGTTACACCATGTATGAATATGTATTAAAGTCAAGAGAATACCTCCAAGCAAATTCAAGTCTCCTCCTATGCAAAGGCACCACCAAAGAAAACCATTCAAGCATGTTACACCACCAAAGAAGCCATCCAAAGTAAGACAACAAGTCGGCCTACAAACTGTCTTGTAGTCGGCCTAAAGGGAGGGACAATCCTCTATATATAGACGCTGTCCACTCCACTATAACGCCATCCATCTCTCTGAAATCAGCGAAGGTAGTCGAGAAAAAGGGTGAAGAAGGGACGAAGAAAGTGTCTACAAGTATGGCGAAAAAGGAGGAAGAAATACCGAAGCCTTGGAAGTTTGTTCTAGGGCTAAAAGACAGTTACATGTCCGGAAGGAGAGGGTCTCTCTGTTGTCATAGCAACCCTCTATTACAGTCACACACACTTCATTATTTGGGATAAGAACATAAGCCTAAAGGGTTTCCAAGACAATCGAAGGAAGGAGGAAGAAGGCCGAAGTGAAGAGGATTGTTTCTAGGGCTAGAAACAGTGGCACATGCGAAGAAGAGGTGGGTAAGTCTGCGGGTATAACAACAAGATCAAACAATTTATGAATTAATGTTGGTTGGGTTTGAAATTAGGCCTAGAAGGCCTCCCAAGTCAAGCGAAGAAGCCTATCTCTCTAGGAAAGGAAAAATGACCCTAATTCTCTAGGGTACCTCCCACACGTGCGAGAATTAGTGTTGCAGTGTTGTCACACTATGCCTTCCACCATACACCAAGAAGGAACTCGGATGATCAGGAGAAGGAATGAGTATCCTTAGGTGAAGGATATCACTAAGGAATAGTATCTCTTCTAAAAGATCTACTTACAGTGGAAGGAAGAACGAAGTGTTGGTAGGAGGACGAAGTGTCGGGGAACGAAGTGCCGAAAGGAGGTAGACAAAGTGCCGAGGAAACATAGTGCAACGAAAAGAAAGGACTTGACTTGTGCTTGGAGGTTCTTCCAGTCAGGGGTCTAGGTTTTGGCATTGATCAAGAAAGAAGCTTCAATAAGAGAAAACTTACCAAAGGGTTTTCCTTTCAAGAGAAGAGAGGTTTTGGCCCTTGCAGAGAGCCAACATCTTGTGTTCTTGTTCTTATGTTTTGGTAGCAGTTTGATGAAGTACACACACATGCATTAATAATGGAGGTTCTTCTAGTCAAGGGTCTAGGTTTTTGCGTTGATCAAGAAAGAAGCTTCAATAAGAGAAAACTTACTGAAGGGTTTTCCTTTCAAGAGAAGAGAGGTTTTGGCCCTTGCAGAGAGCCAACATCTTGTGTTCTTGTTCTTATGTTTTGGTAGCAGTTTGATGAAGTACACACACATGCATTAATAATAATAAAAAGAAGATTAAGCTAACAAGAAATAAAAGGACTCCACAAATTGTTATCAAGTAACGAAGAATCACACTACATTTATTTGCTAGATTCTTCAACATTGAGCACTTCATTTACTTGTGGCAATTTCCTTTTGCAAAACATCAATATACTTGCATCACTTTAATTCATTTACAAACTAATTTCCTTTTCTAATTGAAGTAACATTTGCAATTTACTTTGAGCACTATCTCATTTTCATTATATTGAAACATTGCAAATCTCTCTCGGGAAAACTTACTTGCATAGCATTTAGGCATTTTAGCGTAGTTTGCATTTTAACTCAATCAACCTCCAAGCATAAACTTGTTTGATAGACATCTTAGGGAATAGACATTCTTGGGAAGTTCTTCCAATTCGTACAAAGTAAGGTAAAGTGTGTGTGACTCTGCAGTTATGAAGGTGCTTGTCCCCTTGTAGGAACGATGGCACATGCTGGCTAGTAAAACTCAAGGGAAGGGTATTATTAACGACACCATCGTGTCCTTAACCCCTCTTTCTTACAATCACCCCAATTTTTACCCTTTGGAAAGAGTTCAAGAGGAAGATCTCTTACTTAGAATAGACATTTAGTTTAAAATTAACCAAGATAATTACATCTAACCTTAGTTAAGTGCATTTCATATTAACACACTTTACTTTTAAAGCTATTTTACTTGCAATTTATTTATATACTTGTCATGATGAAAATGTTTTGAATTGATTATTTTATAAAACCGCATATGGGCAAATACCATATCTTTCATTTTGCATGTGAAGTTTTAGTTTGTTTCATTTTGCAAGTGAAGCTTTAGCTTGTTTCATTTTGCAAGTTATTGCTCCTTTACATGCTCTAGCATTGTGAATGATTATACTTTGAAAGCATTTCTTTGAAAACAATTTTAAATCTTGCAAGTGATATAGTTTTTTCTAACATCTTTTTGATTGACAAAGTTACTTGTGTTTCACTTTGAAACATTTCATTTTTGGAGCAAGTGTTATTTATTTTGAAGCAATATTGAAAGCACTGGTCTTATATGCTTATCTTTGATTTATGTGTTGATGGCTATTGAAGTATATTTCATGTCATATTACTCATCATATTTGCTCATAATCTCTAGTAATCTAAATTAATCTTAACATCTCCTAGAAACCTCACATCATTTTTTACTTAGCTTTCCATTTAGGGACCACCCCCCTTAGCTTGCCTAGGGGAGAGCTTAAATGGAGAGAGAGTTGGGAATAGGTGACAACCCCATCTCTTAAATTTTCCACCAACCACACCTTGTGGGGTTAAGGGTTTTTCTTACTAACTTAGGTGTGTGTTAAGGCATAAACAAAGCGCAAGCATTAACAATAGATAATGGATTTACTTGTCTTTTCTAGTTTCTAGTATTTTTTATAATTGTTGACTCTTTCATATTTATTATGATATTTTTTGTAAACAATATATGACAATTTAAGTTTGCAGTTTGAAGTTGGCAATTAATGAATGACACATTTCATTTCATGTTAGATATTCTTTGTTATCTTTTGGTTACTTGGTAATGGTAATGGTTACAAGTACAAGTTACAACTTTAAGTGATCAATGATGATAAATGTTATATATTGAATTTTGAAAGCTTGAAACTTTAAGATTGACAAATCATGAGACTTGATATGTTATATGTTACTAACTTGTGGATGTGGTTGATGGAGATTATAACATCTAGATGATTGATGTTATATGGTTCAATCCATGTTTTTATGCTTTTTATATCTAATTCATCATTACATGCTTTTGTTGACATATATGCATCAAAACATATAAAAATATATATTATATAAAAATTCGCTCCCGAGCCGGGAGCTTTTGAAAATGTCGCTCCCTGCTCCTGCTCCCAAGTAACTTTGGTCTATTGAGTTTTTTAGATATAGGCTTACAATTACTGTCAATCCAAAAATTTACTATGTTCCCCCCAGTTTTTGGAATAGGGGAGTAGGGAGACGTACAAGGGGTGTGTGTGGGAGCACCCCCCAAATTTTAGGAAAATTCAGCTGGGATGGGGGGATGTAGGGGTCCCTCGCATAGGAGACCCAGTGTCTAAAATTATAAAATATAAAAATATTAATGATAAAATCACAACAGTAGCAATTCATCCCATGCAAATTCATTATTGTGCAATCTAGTGGAAATGCTACAATCCTGCCTATCTTGAAATCCTAAACACTGTTAAGTCTGCTGAATTTTGAATGCGATATGAAATTCTATGTTCTTCGTATGTAGTCTAATAAGGTTGGACCACTCTCAAACATCCTGAAACAATTAATGGCATTCTCCTTATCTTACCTAAAGTGACATTCTCCTTTAGATTTTTCTATCTTTTTACTTTAAGAATTTAATATTACCATTAATTACGAAGGTCCTAGACTTGCCAGAGATCTATCCCTTATTTTTTGTTCTATTTTCATGGGTTGTTAGACAAAAAACCTTTGGGAGGGGGAGCACCTAGATGTCCCCCTTCTAAAGGTGGGGTGTGACCAATCCCCTTTTGGGGAAATGTGTCCCCCCCACACTTGGGAAACGTTTCCCCATGCATTACCCTGAGTTTTCCCCTAAGGAGGACATGGGGAAATGTGGGTGGGGGTCGTGCCCTCATGGAACAATAAAAAGTTAATATACACCTACATATTCTAACAAAAGTTTTCATTTATTGGAATCTCAAACCTATGCTTTGTTTTCTATAACAGTTAGCCATTTGATATATAAATTGCTATTTATCTTGTGATCAAGGTGTAGAAACTATGCAAAAGAATACAATAATATCCCATCTGTGTGTTGGATATCTAGACACTTAGAAATGAGTGGACATTTCTTGATTAGGACATGTCTTGTGCATGTTTGGCACATAGGTCACGTGTGTGTCTTTGTTGGCCAATTGTTAATGTCTTGTGTATTGTCATTGATCAAATATTTTCAAGATATTAATAAAAAATTGATAAAAAATTGAGCTACCCTGTAATTATACCAAGTTTATCATATTTGTCATCTTATGCAGGTTTGTTTACAAGGGATCCAAATATTTTGCATCATGTTGGTCATATACTACTACAGTTGCCATTCATGGAGTACAGGCAACCAAGGGGTATTATAATTGCAGATGATTGCTTTCAGGTTACAGATATTCCTAATGATCGAACAGTGAATGTAGTTACTCAGTCCACCGAAAAATTATTTGGACGTAAGTAATTATCTTTTTTTTAAGATTGTTATTGCAGTTGCCCACAATGCAAAGGAATATGTGTTCCAAGATTACATTTGCAATATGTAACATAGTAAAGCTGACCTTGTTAGAGTAAGCATTAAATGCTAATATCTGTCCATATTTTGGCTTCTTTAATATGGCAGGTCAAGTTTTAAATCACATGAGCCTCGGGAATTATCTTGCTACCGAAGTTCCAAGCTTAAAGTATTTTCAAAATGAAGAAGAGAGCAGAAATGGTGAAGGTGGGGTTTCTGCTTTGAAGGCTCTTTGGAGTGCATTACGCCTTCTTCAGAGGTATAATGATTGTGCTTCAAAGCTTTATTTCATAACATGCATATTTCATATTCTGAATACTGATAGATTTTGTCCTCAAAATATGTATTTTTATTTCTTGAATCCTATATAGCAGAGTAGATGGAAATCTGTTTTTGAAATTTTATGATTAGAGTTGTAATGTATCAAAAGTATCAAATATCTTGTTAATGACCGCGTAATCAATTTGGATTGTTGGGCACATGTTAAGTCCTTTTTAGCATGGACGGAAAACAACTACAGATTAGGGACTGAAGAAATAGATATGCACAGCTAGAATCAAGATACTTTCTGTCAGTAAATGTACAGCCTAATCTGGAAGCCACACTAACTATTCAGATAATATCTACAAGTCAATTCTATGATTTTGTGAAGATACACCGAAGATGTACCCTATAACAAATGCATTTGTACTAGACATATGTCTTCATTTCAGCATACATTTGGGATATTATCTAGATTCTATGCTGGCTATTTCTAATATGGATCAAATTGACGTCTCTTGGATCTTGGCTTGGAACTAGTGAGAGACTGTACGTCGTTTGGCAAATTTCTCTCTAAGGTATAATCAAATTTTAAGGTATAAATTTTACCAGCTTGACTCTTCAAATACTAGATCCATGCCCTGGTTTGCAGAAATTAAGTTCAAAGTTTATTGGGTTGAAATCTTGATATTTTTACTGTATAATCTGTAGAACAGTGCTTATTCAATTTAGTTGTCAAAAGAATGTCATTCAATTTTGTTGTGCATGGTCCTATCATGCTGAACTATTGACAGTAATAGTTGAGTGGATATGAATAGTTTAACATATTATCTGTAGTATTTTAGTTGATTATAATGATCTTATTTCTTGTAGTCAGAGAACGGAGTCCAATTTGAATTGATTAACTGGGATGCTGGATAGAACGGAACTGAACTGAATTTTTTTGCATGCCTGAAAGACCATAATAGGTCAAAGGAACTAGAGAGTACAGCAAATATTTACAGCATTTATAGCTAAAAAGAAAGAAAACAGCGCTTGCATGAAGTGTTCCTAAAAGTAGACAAAGATGGGTACAAGACAACATCAAAATGATGGTGACCTAAAGCATGCAAGTAAATGAGTAAACTGAGAAAGTAACTGTTGAAGGTGAAGAAAATTGTGTGATGTAGCCAAGCACACATTCTGTATCAACACCTAGGAGCCTGTTTAATTGAATTTCAAATTTTTAACTACCATCCAGTGGAGTTCACCAATTATATACAGATTTGACTTCTGAAAGGGACCCAAGTTAACAGACCACTGATGCGGGATAAGATTAGAATTAAAGATGCAGTAGAATTAAAACATATAACTGTGAGGAAAATGCCAGTACATGCCTATATTACTTGAGCAGATTTGTACTACTATGCATGCACAAATTTTTATCATATCAGACTTCCAAAGAATTAAATTACAGAGTAGCAAAGCAGGAATTAATTAGTCATTTTTTTAATGAAGAGTAATCTAAGAAGCTGGGCAAGGAGTGATTCACTGCCCAACCCTAGGAAGCCACTGTATAGCTGGGCTATGAGTTCATCAGGTTGAAGAAATCAACTATGACATTACACACACTCAACGCAACTTGCAACACTCTTGGATTGGCCAATCCTCTGTCTATATGGCACTCTAGAGTCATCATACAGCCTTCAATGGGCCTCAAAACTCTTCTCATTGTCATACACAATACAGCTTTGATTTATTCATTCTCTGCTATACAGTCCCCCAGGAATTCACCACAAGCTTATGCTTGAGTGCATGCAGGAAGAGCCCAACTTCACTCCTCCAAATAACTTGCCACCTAAGTCACATGACACGAGGACACGAGACACGGAGGACACGTAAATACGAGTATTCAATACGAAACACAGCGACCTGGAAACAGGACACGGGGGACACGTTTTATATATATATATATATATAGCGAAATATAGTTTTTTATCCATATTAATTTGTGAAGTGAAATATTATTTGTTGTTTTCTGATGCAAATTAATATTTCATATCAACCCCAAGGCTGAAAGTTCATAGGAATCAGATCTGGGAAACATCTAGTAAGAGATGAAATTTTGGTTTTGCATTAATTGCCATAGACTGAAATTTCAATGGGATAGAGGTGAATTAACTTTCCCAAGGCCATTTTGTTTCTTCCTGAGAACATTGTTGATGTAATGGGTAATAAGAAAAACCCAGGATAGAGCTAAATCAGCCCAACGCTTGGGTGTCATTTCTGTTACAAGTTAGAATGAAGGTTTTTTTTTGTTTGTAAATCGGGTTATAGCTATGCTGCACTGTTAAAATAAAAGCTCCCAACTATTGCTGTTGCATTTATTGTGTTGATTTGCATCATGGGTGTTCAATGAGATTCGTTGGATCTAGTTTAAATGGCCAATAAATCTACTTCCTGGAGTTTGCAGTTATGGGAAAAAGCTTATAAACAACGCTCCCTTAGTGGCAAATCCATTTTCCCTGAGTTGTTTATCATACAGAATTAAATAATGGTGCTTGTGGTTTAAAATATCACTTCTATGGCTAAAATCTATTGAATCCCCATATTGTTTTGGCCTGTTGGTCACTCCCAAGCCTTTTTTAGTTTTTTGAAGCTACCACGATGCATCTTCTTGAACCTGCCTTTGCATTCCAAGACAATATCCAATTCGTTGAGTGTGTAGTCCCCAAGACCTGAGAGCTGGCCTGAAAGGCTGAATGTCTAAAGCAGTGTCGGAGGATTTCCTAAATCCTGACATTTGTCATTGTTAGAGTAGGTACATCTCAGGGGACAATAGTTGGCATGTGACTTGTTAGTACCCTGAGGCATTCACTGGTGGTGGTTGAGGTATTACGTTTTCTGTGGAAGTTGGGCCTTATTTACCTATGATTCGGGCAGCTAGGCTTTAAATTACATTTTTTACGGGGTACGTATTCAACCTGTCAAAAAACGTTAGGGCCACGTTTTCTACCAACGAAATATGTGTTTTCCAAATGCAGGACACGACGAAAAGCGGCGAATACGTTTTCCATTTTCCAGGACATGATAAAAACCGTATTTGACACGTATTAGGGCCGTTTTTGTGTCCAGTACGTAAAATACGGGACACGGGACCCTGGAGGACGTGTCCTTTGACTTAGCTTGCCACATGTAATGTCCCTCATGTGAAGATTACCCTTGGGATGCAATGCTGGGTTAGGGCTTGCAAAAGCACATGAAAGAATTGTATTGCATAACAGTATTGGAGTATTCATCAATCTATGAAACAATGATGCTCTATCTTGAATACACAAGTAGTATAGTAAAGAACTCAATCCACAGTTGATTCCACAAGCACCCATTATGAAGTAGTGTTGCTCGATAGTTACATGACAGACTTACAATGATCAACAGTCTCACATCAGAAATATCAAATCAAACATGGTTTTTAGGCTTACAAACCATAGTTGTCTCTTTGCTGCCACAAAGTCACCCCAACAGACTTCATTGCTACCCTGCACCCTTAGTAACCCTTGGTGCCTCCTGATTGTGGCTCTTTGTTAAAATTGGCAACTAGGGCCAAACTCCACATGGGTCATCTTATTTATGACAGCCGATATTTTTCTTGGATTCCTTTCTCCGAGAGATGTAGGAGTGATCTAAAGATCATCCCATTCTGACATGTAGAAATGAAGTTATGAATTTATTTTAATTATGGACAAATTGTCAAGGTTGGCCAACAAACTCATGTAGGCTCAGAAGCCCAACAGTCAGGTCTATTCATCCTTAACGTTTGCCTATAAATACATGATGCCTCCTCCTCACTTGGACACAGTTCACTTCTCACACATCTCTCTCTCCTCACATGATTGGGTATGGATTTCTGGGCAGCGTCTCCACACGTGCGAAGAAGAAGATAGTCATTTTCTGTTTTGGGCGTTGACCAGTGTTGACTGAATTTCAGAAAGGGTTTTGACCAGTGTTGACCTTTTGACTGCGTTTTTGTGAGGGAAATTTTTGTTTGGGCAGGCTGCATTTCTGGGCACAGAAAACTGTTTGACCAGCATTGACTGCGAAGAATTGACCTCAGGATTGACTTTTGCGTTGACCAAGTTTGACTAATTTTTGGGACTGTTTTGGGCTGATTCAGAGGACTGTTGGAGGTCGAAGTTGACTGGGTTTGACCGAGCTGAATTGAGGAAGAAATCTGCCCTGTTGACCAGCATTGATTTTTCTGGTTAGGGCTCTTTTGCTGGTTTTATAAATGATCAGAATTTGGAAATTGTACTATCTCTGTCTGCTGAACTATTAAAGACTAAAAGAAGATTTGATCAAGGGTTTCCCCACATTGAAGTTTGTCCTTGGCTAGTGCCACATCTTTTGTCCTCTTGTCTTGGCTTGTCTACTGTTTATGTTTATGTTCTATCAGCGTTTTACTTACATGTTTATGTGATTGCTAAACTGAAATTGATATTGGGCTCATAAAGAAATTGAAGTAAAATTGCTGTAAAGCATAGAACATACCATTGTTACCTAAAATTAACATGGTATCAGAGCTGAGGTGAAGACAAAGCCCAAGCAAGAGTGAAAGAGCAATCACCAAAGACAGCTGGACAAGGACACAAGACTCAATGAGTTCCTCATCCTACTTCTTGGCTGAAGACGAGCTCCATTATAAATTTGTGTATCATGGATGGAAGATGTCTCTTGATTCGACCTTGGAAGAGAAGGAAGTGATGGATTATGTGCCGGGTAAAATCCCTGAGCCTCCTTCAAATGCATCGGCTGCTGCGAAGACCATGTACATTAAGGTTGAAGTCAAAGCAAAGAAGATATTCAAGGATTCCATTGACAAGCATCCAATGGCCTATATCTCCGAATTGAAGACCTCTAAGGAGATATACGACAAGTTGGTCGACATGTTCAAGGTTAGTAATGCTAATCAAATTCTCTTTCTCAAGAATAAGTTGAAGGATATTAAGAAGGGCAAGGACGAGGACATTCAATCCTATTTCTTGAGGATTAGTGAGATCAAGAACGATTTACTCTTGATTGGAGAAGTCATTCATGACAGAGAACTTGCTCTCACCACCCTTGGAGGACTCCTAGCTGAGTGGTATGTATTTAGAACCACTTAACTCAATAATGATCGAATTTCAAGGTTTGAAGAATTGATGTCGAGATGCATTCAAGAAGAAACAAGAATGGTGTAGCAAGAAATGCCTTCTAATAGAAGCAACCCCACTGCATTCTCCCCTCATGCCAAAAGGAGGAATAATGCAGGGTCTAAGGGTCATTTCGATGGAAAGCCTGGATCCAACAGAGGAAGGAAGGGCATGTGCTTTGTTTGCAATAAGTTTGACCACTATGCAAAGGAGTGTCCTAATAAAAGGGATACACCTGGAGATGATGATTATCATAATAACTCCAGGGGAAACTTCAACCACAATGATTAAAGGAATGGCAGGTCCAATGGCAAAGGAAAAAGGATTGCAGGACATCAAGGAAATGGTTGACCCTCCAAGAAATCAAGGAACTCTAGGTATGATGAATCCAATGTTAACAATAAGCAAAAAGATTTCTATCTTATATCGGTCCTCTCCACTGCTTCTCCTCTAGACACTTTGGGAAATTCGCTGATTGATAATGGTGCGTGAAGGCACTTCATCGGATATAAGGAAGCCCTCTCTAATTTGATAGAAAAGGGGACAAACATGGAGATCATCCTTGGAGATGATGCCACCTATCCTGTGAAGGGAGTAGGGAATGTTACCCTTCGATTGAATCAAGGTAAAACTATTCATTTACAAGAAGTACTATATGTACCCGATCTCAAGAAGAACCTGGTGTCCATTTCAGCAATGGAAGATAAAGGATTCAAGGTGGCTTTTATCGATGGAAAGGTACGTGTTTGGAAAAGAAATTTCAAGGAAGCTTTTACTCTTGGGTTTTGGCGACACATCTCTACAATCTGAACTATGGCATCGGAGGTTCGCCCATCTTCAATATAAGGCCCTACTCGATGTGAGACAGATGGTGACATGTATGCGTGAGTTCAAGGTAGAGCATGAAGGTGTATGTCCGGGATGTGCTGAACAATGTTGCACGAAGCGGGAGCGAAGCGGAAGCGCGGAGCGCGGAAGCGTCATTTTCCAAAAATCTAGGAGGCGAA
>APFE030168687.1:0-17933 GCA_000404065.3 Pinus taeda
AAATTCATTTGTTTTTATGTGTATCAGCATTGAGTAATAGATATAGGTCAACTTTCTATTTGTTTCATTCATTTGTCTTGTAACTGCATATTCTGTCTCATTCGTCTGTTTTAACAGTCAAGGTTCTGTGTGAATGTTTTCTTCTCGGCTTTGTGTGCAATTGTCTTCTTCTCTGTTGCTTGTATAATTGTGTTCTTCTTCTTTGTATAGGCTTTGGAATAGGTTTCCTATCAAGTCTTGGAGTAAACAAGTTCTTTGACTAGTATCAAATTTTTTTATCCAAGCTCTAGTCTTCGACCAATTACTTGCAAAATGCAACGATCATTAAGAAAACACAGGTCGGCTGGAAGGCACTCGATGGCTTTGTTTGCACAGGGATGCCTAAGGAGGGAGTCATGGGAACATTTTGAATGTAAATGGAGGTGGAACTGCATTACAGAGGTTCAGGGTGGCACTAAAGGGTTTAATGGGTTTCAACTATGAAATGGGAAAAAGGAATGTAAACAAAGGTTTTCGTGATTTTAAGTCTTAACGGGCAACTTTTCAAATATGGTGTAGAAATTCATATTACGGATAATAGGTGGTTTATCGGGTTGGCAAGGAGGCAGTATTAGAGGCCGTCGCACTTCTTATGGGGCGAAGGCAGTTTTTAGAAGGGGTCACCTGATATACTTCATAACTTGACACGTAGCCTTTAGTGGGTAGGGGAAAACCACTTTATCGAGCACAAGTGATATGGTTGTGGAGTGTTGGATTAGCCAGATGTTGATCAGACAACAATCGGGTAGAGGAAGAGCGCGAGCGATAGAAGCATAAGCTTAGGGGGGGGCCAATGCTTTAAACCTTAGCGGTATGGGTTTATTTAAGGTTTAATCATTGGCTTAAAACAATTGGGTGGGGATTAATAATGGGGTTTAACTCTTTGGGTAAAGGACGGGCATCAGGTGAGTCTGATATGGTTGTGCGTCATAGGATTTGGGCGCAAGTGATCAGACGGTGGTCAGGCGAGGGAATAGCATTGAGGAAATGTATGGAGGCTTAGGGGGGCCCGATGATTTAATCACAAGTGATTTGTGATTATTTAGGGTTAATGAGGGATTTGTTATTTTTGTCAGGATAAGGGGTAAATGTATAGTTTTTAGTAAAACTGAGGGTTGGGGTATTACATAGGGATTTAGTTAATATACAGCGAAAAGGTTTTATCAGAGATTATATAATAAAATTAATAATTGATATGAAATGCGATGGGCAGGGTGGGTATTTCCTTAAGTAAAAAGGTAAAATGTATGCATTTCACACACTTTGCTTTATACTTAGGATAAAATGTTTTTAGTGGGTTTTTTAAGTGAAATAGGATTTACATGGGGGGTTTTCACTTTTCCTAAGTAAATGAAGTTTATTCTTAAGAAAAGAAGTATTCTTGGGGTAATGAAGGAGGAATGGATTTTATGAAGGGGATTCTAGCATTTGCGTCCATAAGTCATTAAGTTGAGGGTATGATCCCACCAAAAGTCAGAGAAATGCTCTGAGCCTCTTTGACTTGTAGGATTTGAAGTACTAGAATATACTTGTAGATAAGAAATTAGTAAGTATAGGGGAAAAAATGAATGAGGGGGAGTTAATCACATTGACTTGTAAACCTTTGCTTTTGCTTCCATAACTAATCATACATGTTGAGATATGTGTCTAAGCATGACGCATGTGTTTTGATCCAATCAACTTTATACTTCAGCAACCTCTCTTCTACTTACCCATTTCTTAACCTAACATATTTTCTTCATTTCTTTGGGTGAATTTAGGCTAGCAAACCCTTATCATATATTTTTCTTTTGAAAACTAATCTATCTAATTCTAACCTTATATCATCCAGCTGGCAATGGAGCAACAATAGAGATGAAACTTAAGATCTGACAATTATATTACTTGTGCATCAATATACCCCTCTTCCCCATTTGAAACAACTTAGTTGACTTGGCTTGGTATGTGTGCTGATCGATCAAGAGAATGGTAGGGACTATAACTTTAACACAAGCTAGTGTAGAAGCTATGATTATCAAGGAATCAAACAATGCTTCCCGAGGAGTTAGATTATATTTTAACAAAACAAGGTCCATACAGAGAGCTGGAGTTCTTCTAGTGTGTTGCCAATGTTGTGGCGGCTACAACCACCCTCCAAATTGTTTCCTTTGCTTTGTTTTGGAGCCTCCCTCCTTAAATACTAGTAGCATGTCTTACAGTGATAAAATACTTATATTTCATTTGAAGGTATCTTTCGCTTGACAACTTGTTTTTTCTAGCTTATCTTGTTTTTGGATCACAAGCTGACCCCGTCACTTGGTTTGAATCTGGTTCTTTCATTGTCTTGGAAAACTATGCAATCTTGGAGGGAAATCAACCTTGCTCTCAGGAATTGCACAAAGTAGAATGACATTCATCACTGCTCTCCAGAAATTCGTAGAGAAGTCTGTCATCACTACTCTCTTGAAATGTGTAGAGTAGTCTGACTACCTTTCACAAGAAAATTGTGTAAAACATCTAGGCAGTGGGATTCGCCTCAGGAAATGCGATGACCTAGCTGGAAGCTTGTAATCAACTGGGAAATTTCATAGAAAATTATAGGCAACCAAAGCCACTCAGCCCAGGAATTGCACATAGGCATTCCTCAAGTTGTTGTTTGATGCATGTGTTGGGAAGTTGCCTAGTTCCCTCCAGAACTATGCAATCTTCCCATGCATGAGAGTCTTTCCTAAAAAAGAAAAAAACATCTATAAAAAATAGGGAACTATTTTTAGCATTATGAGTTACATGTAAAGTCAATTTTAGAAACTTCCCTCCAAGTGTCTCCTTTTCCTATATTTGTGGCATGCACATTATAAACCCTAAATATACCAAATATCTTTAAACGATGCCCCATAGCTCATTCTACAGATTCTCTCTTGGAGCTATGTCATTCATAAATCATATAGGGACCATCAGCATAGTGGGCACAACATTTTCAGGTAGGTTTTGCTTTTCAAGTTTTTTTCTCCTTTTTTGTCTCTTTTATTTCCTTGGCTTGTGTGAGTATGTTTTTGCATGTTTTCTTGAATAAGCAATGACCTTTTAGTTTGTTTTAACTTTTAAAAGTGTTATTTCAAGTTTTTCATTGTCTTTCCTAAGTGTTGCATGTATAACTTTGTTTTCGCACTAACGGTCGTCATTGTGGAGACCCTCTCCACCAACTTAGTTGTTCATCTGTTTGATTGATTCCTACATTGATTTTGATTGCATGCATGATCATTCACTCTTGTATTCACCATCCATTAATTTTGATTTCAAATCTAACCATTTTCAAGTCACCTTTGGGTAGATCTGGGCTACCTTGGCTCAAATCTTTCTTTCACTGGCATGCTCTATGATTCCTAAACTCAAGGCTCTACCTTGGCCCCAGAAATTGCAGAGAGGCTATCTGTCACTGGCCTCTAGTAGTTCTATGCGTTGCAGTGGTATGATCCGGATTGTCCACAGTTTTTTGTTCATTGTGTCAAATAAATGAAAGATTATTGAGAGAAGGAGACATGAACCTGGATATAATTGCAGGTCAGTCGTTCTCCTCTCAATTTTTATCCTCAGGATTTCGAGAAGACAGATATCCTTCCATGTTTCCCCTCCGTACAGGGAAGTAATGTTGGATTTTAGGCTTATGTGGAAGTTTTTTACAGTGGTGTGATCCGGATTGTCCACAGTTTTTTGTTCATTGTGTCGACGTTTCAAACCCCAAAGGGGGTCCATCATCAGGACAAATCAGAAAGATAGAAAATGAATGAAAGATTATTGAGAGAAGGAGACATGAACCTGGATATAATTGCAGGTCAACCGTTCTCCTCTCAATTTTTATCCCTAGGATTTCGAGAAGACAGATCTCCTTCCATGTTTCCCCTCCGTACAGGGAAGTAATGTTGGACTTTAGGCTTCTGTGGAAGTTTTTTGCCGTGGTATGATCCGGATTGTCCATAGTTTTTTGTTCATTGTGTCGACATTTCAAACCCCAAAGGGGGTCCATCATCGGGACAAATTAGAAAGATAGGAAATGAATGAAATATTATTGAGAGAAGGAGACATGAACCTGGATATAATTGCAGGTCAGCGGTTCTCCTCTCAATTTTTATCCTTAGGATTTCGAGAAGACAGATATCCTTCCATGTTTCCCCTCCGTACAGGGAAGTAATGTTGGATTTTAGGCTTCTGTGGAAGTTTTTTGCAGTGGTATGATCCGGATTGTCCACAGTTTTTTGTTCATTTGGTCGAGTTTCAACCAAAGGGGGTCCATCACAAGACAAATCAGAAAGATAGAAAAAAGGAATGAAAGTAATGAGAGAGAGACTAACCTGATATAATGCAGGTCAGCAGTTCTCCTCTAATTTTCTTTCTCAAAG
This sequence comes from Pinus taeda, assembly GCA_000404065.3. NCBI lineage: Eukaryota > Viridiplantae > Streptophyta > Pinopsida > Pinales > Pinaceae > Pinus > Pinus taeda. The sequence continues at coordinate 4,416 of APFE030168687.1, forward strand.
ATTCGAGAAGACAGATCCCTTCCATGTTCCCTCCGTACAAGGAAGAATGTGGATTTTAGGCTCTGAACGTTTTTTGCAGTGGTGATCAAATGTCCACATTTCTTTGTCATTGTGTCGACGTTCCAAACCCCAAAGGGGTCCATCATCAGACAAACCAGAAAGAGAAAAAGAATGAAAAGATTTAAGAGAAGGAGTCATGACCTGATATAATGGAAGCGCCGTTCTCTCTCAATTTTTTCCTCAGGATTTCGGAGACATATCCTTCCATGTTTCCCCCGTACAGGGAACAAATGTTGGATTTTAGGCTTCTGTGGAAGTTTTTTGCAGTGGTATGATCCGGATTGTCCACAGTTTTTTGTTCATTGTGTCGACGTTTCAAACCCCAAAGGGGGTCCATCATTAGGACAAATCAGAAAGATAGAAAATGAATGAAATATTATTGAGAGAAGGAGACATGAACCTGGATATAATTGCAGGTCATTCGTTCTCCTCTCAATTTTTATCCTCAGGATTTCAAGAAGAGAGATCTTATAGTAGCCAGTCGAACGAGTCGAAAGTAGGGTGATGGTCCAACTGTCAGTGAGGATTCTGGTCATCAGAAATTTAGAAAAAATGACTATGTGTGTGAACAGTCGAAAGGTGCATAGGTGATCATACAAACACACAGTCACATGACTTGACGATGAAATGACCAAACCATCCAGACACACATGTTCAGCATGACTGATCAATGGTGCAAGTGCCAACCGTGACACCCATGATTGATCGATCATTGATTGATACAATGCTTGCATGACAACAAATGTGACTCCATGTGTGAGTGTGACAGATTCATTCATGGCAATCACAACAAAAACATACGAAGAGAAGACTTTGAGCATAACCAGAACATGGTCTCAAGCATGACTTGGACATCAAAATGTAGAGACTTGAATGTATTGGACAAGCAAGGAAAATGTAAAGACTCACACGAGCTCACAGAGTGAACCGGAGTGTGTGCAATCATCAAGTAAACTCTTCAAGGGATGCTCTGAAATTGGTGTAGGCCAAAATTTTGTAGGGTGGTTGTAGCCGCTACAAAACTTGGTGACACACTGATAAAATTCCAACTTCTCTATTTTGGTTCATTGCTATCGCAAGGCCTTGGCCTTTTGGGTAGTATTAAATCGTTGTGTAGGTTACTTCAGTTTCCCCACTTACCCCATGGATATACAACGTTTTCCCTTTTCCAACTCAGTTAGACACAATCAAAGGTTAACTTTGAATCTTAGTGTTTCGAATCTGGGAACGGTAGTTTAGCTAGTGAATTGAAGATTTGCAAAGTATAAGTTTTCATCTATGGTGTTTCTCCACCACTAGCAGGCCTTAATAGTACCTCGGCAGAGTCACGTAGGAACACACACATTTCTCCACTTCCAATGAGCTTGGTAAATACCCCGATAAAGTTGCATGCTTCACCTCTTTGTGCAAGAAGCCTTTCACTTCTTTTGCCTTTGTATTTTTCAATAGGACTATGCATAGGCAATTATTTATTTTGGAGCAGAAGAGGGATCCTGACTTATTGAGAGCAGAAGAGGTTTCTCCTTCAGAGTAGGATGTAAGACCTTTGACATAGGTTTGCTCATTTAGATTTCCCCTTCTCTATCTGTACTAGTTGGATTAGCTTAGACACATAGAGCAGAATTTTGAGTACATGCATGGGGCTTCCTAGTGTGGACATAGGTTCATAGTTGGACCAAAGCTTCCCTTACAAACAGTTTGTAGTTTCCATCAAGACTTCATTGACCAAAAGTTACAACCAAGCATAGAGAATGTGGACACAAGATTCGCCAAGTGCTGCAGTGCCACGAGTCCCTTTAAATTTTAGCCACATACTCTATTCAAAAGCTAGAATGTAGTAGTTGGTAGCAATTATTTCTAGAAGAAAAAAAATAGTAATATATCAAACAAACAAAATGAATGTGAAAACAAATAGTAAGCGGAATCAAACAAAATGAAAGCAAAGATAATAAGCAAAAAAACCAAATGAAAGAACAAGCAACAAGCAGACTATGTACATGGTACGAGTGCGACTCGGCCTACTAAAACTAATGTTTGCGAACTTGGTCGTTGACACGAAGATTATCAATCCTCTTATTAAGTGATTGCAAATGATATGTGTGTGAGCCAAGTTTCTCATGGACCAATAACGGTCCACTAGTCTTCGCTACTAGAACCTAGTGGCATTCTAGAAGACCTTCAAGTAAAGACAACACCATTGTTTTAGGTACTGTGTGCAACATGGGCTCGAATGATGGCACAAGGTAGTTATTTTTATTCTGGGAAGGGTTCAAGTTTCTGAAGTCAATACGTAAGCAGATCTTCCTATATTTCTTACATGCAAGATTTAAATTAGCAAACCAAGTACGATGATGAACTTTGAAAGTAATACAAACACTTAAAATGTTAGTCAATCGTTTTGGTGAAAGGAGTACAAAAAACATGTATGTGTTACATGTTCTTTGCTTTAATGACTTCTCTTCTCCTTTACCTAGAATCTCACGTTGGATTGTTCACATGTAGTGGGTACTCAGGTCATCATCTACTCATGCAGACCCATCTAGGTACTATTTGATCAAGTGGTCAATGATTGGTCGCTGTTGGAGTGTGTAACTTGTACCAAGATTTTCCATCCTCAAATCATGGTGGATTCCTAGGTTGTTGTGTCTGTTCATAGTATTGGTCCTTCATGTGTTTAGCATGAGTGCTTCAGCATCATTTTTTGTGACTTTGAACTTCAAAAATCTAGAAATCATGCATTTTCCATTATTTTGGATGAATGAGGTGCACTCGGTCCTCGGGCCATCATGTGTCCCTCACTTGTCAAGGCTCATAGCCCACAACTCATCTATACATGGACTATTTGGTGTACTAGTACTGATGCTACTACCGTTGTTGCTACTACTACTATCAAAGAAACAAACTATACAAGTTTCATTATCATTAATTGGGCGAGGAAGGAATCCCAACTACTTGTCTGATGAGGTTGGGTTTGGTCATGCAAGATAACACTCCAATTTCTTTTATAGGAAGCAGTTGCCAAACATGAGTTCTACGAAGACCAATGGTTCATTCTTGCCATTAAGGGAAGTGAAATTGTGTTTCATATACCTCTCTAATAACACTGAAATTTGGTTGCATCTACCCTTGTATGGAAGCTACATGTGAGACCAGTTTGTACCAAAATATCCATCTAGCTTGCTAGACCAGTCTCTGCTGAGTAGTAGACCATATGCTTCCGGTATGTCTACAACAACTATGTTGATGCGTTGGTGGACTTGATTGTCATGGGATAGTCGGATGATCATGTCTTTTAGTTCAGTAATGGCTGGTATTGATGTTCTATCGAGTTGGATGATTCTGGTAGATGTTTTACTCCATCATGCATTGATCTTGTTAGCAATGGAGAGTGCATGATATTGGCTACCATGCTAGAATTAACCAAGCAATTGTGGACATTGTACTTGAAAACTTTGAATGAATGTAGGACTGGGGGGCAACCTAAGTTTTCTTCTTCCATTCGGAGTGTATTGAGCACAATGGATAGTGGTCTGGGAGGTGTGCATGCTCCCTTGCTGCTAGAGGATGCATTGTCTGTTTTTATTTGTCCTAATGTGCACAGCAATATATCTCGCTAACTTTGGACTTTTCCTAACTCTAAAAAACTAAGTTTCACTCAATTTAATTCATGTGATCGACTATGTTGTAATCCATAGGTGGTAGACTGACCGAGGTGTTCGGGGTCGAATGAATGGTCACGTTGTTCGATGGAGTGTTCTGCAACTTGCTGCCTATGGACGTACTCTTATCTGTTGTTGTCTTCTCGGACTTTCTTTGTGTTTGTTGCTTGGAGGTAGCTGGTGGATCAAACTTCTTTACCAGCTATCTCAATTTCTCTTGTATTTCCCCAAGTGTAGGGGGAGCCCCTTTACTTCTAAGGTTGTAAAGATCATTTTGTTTTTGGGGCTACTTCTCGGTGTTCATTTTCAAGACTACTTGCAAGCACTATTATGCATTCACCACATGCCCATAAATTGGTGTTTCATCAGGTGAAACCTCTTCATTATCATCAGTGACTTCCAGATGCTCCTGTATGTTTCCATCTGCATCGAGTGTATGAGTACAAATAGAGGTAACAACTCGCTTCCAATCTGAGCAAGAGATATCGGGATGAAATTCTTCATTGAAGGAAAGAAACTTAGGATCAACCATTGATCTAGTTGGAAAATAGGCTTCTACACAAATTAGGAACCAAACCAGTTGTTGCTTGATGAGATGGTTGATGAACTGCTTGCCTATCTCAGTATGGGTAGATGGCTGCATGCTAATGTGTCCATCTTCCATTGCTTGAATTCAGAAATTTTGGTGGTCAAGCTCCTGACAAGGTGAATGAGGGTCTCAATATTAGTTGCTTCCTTGTCTCTGCCCTTGCTCACTATTGCTTGGGGTTTTCTGCTCGCATCCTTGGAGTCTTTTGTTGATTCGTCATCCTTGATGACTCCAATGGCACGCAAGTATTTCTCAACAACAATAGCCTCTTTAGAGCTTTCTAAATGTGTTGGCTTCGCAACTCACATAACAAACTATGCAATGGTGCTTGGCAGTGCAGACGTGTAATAGTTGACAACGATGGAGTCATGAGGTTTGGTGTATCTTGCAAACTTGTTCAAAATATGCATAAAACTCTAATTGAAATCTTTCATTTTCTCTTTTCCCTCCATCTTGAGGCTTCCTAATTCTTTGAGTAGCATGGTTGCAGTCTTGTCATCAGCAAAATTTTCAAGGAACATATGTTTGAAAGAACCCCAGTCCTGTATGGATTTTGGTGGAAGGTTGTGATACCAAGAAGTTGCATGGCCATCCAAGGAACATGGAAACAATATACATGCTACTTCATCATAGCATACCTCAAGGGTCTGCAACTATAGGTAGAAGTTGTCTAAGTGGTCTTCTTCCTTCACCACGTTGTCAGGGTTAAACTTGATGTTCATTATCTCTGCTTTCTTCAGCATCTTGTGTAGGATAGCCGAGAGAGGCAATGACCCCTAAGTCATCCATTCAAGACTTGGGTCAACCATCTCTTCATCTTCTTCATCCTCTTCTCCTTCTTCCTCTCCTTCGGAATCTAATGGTTCTGGATTTGACTCTATTGGTTCATCTCCATCTCCACCTCCTCCGCTGCCTTCCCCTCCGCCTCCTATACCAGAATTCGATCCCAAGACCACAAGAGTGCCTTGTTCGTCTTCAAAGAAGATTGGAGGTTCCTCTCTATCTTCAAAGCTTCTTCCAAACCTTCAATAGTAGCATGGACTTCTTCTTCCACTGATGATACAACAACTCTTGTGGGAGTGGCTTTTGGCTTCCTAGATGTGTGTGGAATATGTTGTATTCCTGGGATAAGTCTGAGTTATTTTGTGAACTAGTGAGTGATGGGACGAATGGAGCAAAGGTGTTAATATGAAATCTCGTTTTCAATTCTAGGAGGTGAGGAGTAACTAAATGTTGATTTTTAAGAGAGGGAGTGTGAGTTACTACCTTGACCAGATGGTTGATGAGTGAGTGTGATGGGAATTTTAGCCATGTACAACTAGCTTCCCTCCTTCTAGCTCTAGAAATGTTGATGGTGCTGAACCCGCCAACATTAAGGGGTTTCACCCCAGTATGAAGTCACAACTAGACCTCACACCATTTGGTGTGGGAGTCCCGTAGGGTATGATGGCTCGGTTTCCATTCTCTTAAGACCTTGCCTCAACTCTTGCTTGTCAGCACAAGAGAGTGGTTTTCTTTGTCTTCGAGAAGTGAGGTTCGTGTGCATGGTGAGTGTAAGTGTACTTTCACTATGAGGGGAAGAGAGTGAAGGTGAGTTCTAGGTTGAAAGGGACCAGTCCCAACTTGGCTAGGAGCACACAACAAAAAGGGACATACACAGCTTCCTATGGAGTAGTCCACTCGGATGCTGCAGTCACAACATATAAGGTAAGGTAACACGTACAACACTCACCGATCAGCCCGAACGAGTGCAATGGTTGTTACAACAAGGTTTGTGTGAAAGGTTTGTTAGATGTCTAGCAGAGTAATTGACACAAACGAGACACCATTAACAAAATATACAACACATTTCCATTAATAGATTATTCTTTACAACAAACGAATCAATTCAGATGTAGAACATAGTTTAAAGCAACATGTATTAAAAGTGTTAAATATTAGTGTTACAACAAATACAATACATGTGTGAAAATGTGTCAGCTTGTTAACAAACTTCTAAACTAACCAAAAGTTCCAAGGCGCATCGTTACACCATACATCACTAACTCCATAAACAAGGTGTTGGAGCCACTACTTACTCCTCAACGAAAGATTACATACACTCTTGGCTATGTGGGAGGAGATGAGGTGAAAAGTCCTTTCATGTAAAAATTAGGGGGTATTTATAGCCAAGGGTGAAACAAACCCTTGTGGCTATTCGACTACCCTCATGACCGTTCGACTTCCATGAATTTCTGACTTACATGACCCTATGTTCAACAAGTGGGTCTCTTGGACTTCCACATTACATCACATTGATTGACAACAAGCCCATAGTGGAGACATGGGCAACATGGTTCATAACTTGACTTGACATGACTTGACATGAAAATGCGGGTACATTCATGGTACTACTACAGTGTATGTCGAGCTATAGTGTTGTTGAGTGATGGATGTCTTCATGGTGTATCACACCTTCACCTCTGCATGGAAAAGTGTGTGCAATATTTTATGGTCCTTGGTTCACTTGATGAAGCTTTAACATGTTGTTCCTTGCTTTCATGCTAGAAGGGTCGACAGGCTCACTTGTTCATGAAGGTGCATGTTCATCACATTCATCCACTTCACATGCTTCATTCGTTTTTCCATTGGTGAACCTTTCCATCTACATGTGCTCCCTTCGTTCATCCCGTTTGTCATATTGACATTTTCGTTGGCGTACCTGTACCTACAGTCACTCATGACAAGATAACATCAAATCCAAAACCTCCCAGTCTACCATGACACGATCATTCGAATGTAGGAAGATGGGAGAGGCAACAAGGCTGTGATGCAAGATGATGGCTCCAGGTAACTGTTGATGAAAATTTTGTAAGAGTCATTGAACGATGGAGACATACACTCTGAATTGACAATGATTGTCTATAATGTCTGGCTTGGCTGGGACGCAAAATTGCACGAATTTTGGGAGGTATAGTCTGGGTTATAGGAGGACAGGGCAGGCATTCTCTGCACAGTTTTCAAAATGAATAGTTAGTGGGGGATCGACAGGCAGATTTGCATAATTTTCCAAAGGAACAGGTGGGGATGCATGAAGGGTCAATAGATTGGGATTGCCTAGTTTTTCTAGGGAAATTCCCAGGAGACTGGTAGCCAGAACTATGCAATTCCTAGAGGGAACTACCAGTTAGATTTTGGGTTCATTGGAATCCAAAACTGTGCAATTCCAAGAGGGAGTTGGTAGTTGGCTACTCAGTCACTGGTAGTAGGAATTACACAATTCCTAGAGGGAACAAACAATTTGCTGCTAGGAGTTACTTGCTGGGAAAACTGCTCTGAGGCTAAGAGACTGGCTTGGTGATCATCTCTATGCAATTTTTGAGCTAAGCTAACTGATGGGTAGCAGACGGAATACTCATGAGAACTACCAAATTTCTAAGATGAATAGTCAGCTGACTGTTAGGATGACTAACTCGGAAAATTGCACAATTTTCTGAAGGAGATAGGGACAAGAACTTGGTGTCTATCCTGCTTGTCTACGCAGTTTCCTTAGTCGGTTGAGTGGGTGAGGTCAATGGCCTCTATGCAAATTTGGAGGGGAGTTAGTCCTGGGGTGACCTCCAGGTCCAACTGTCCGGTGACTAGCATGAGAGTTGATTGGATTTCTTGTAGACAACGCATCTTGGAAGGAGTATCTTGGTTCTTCTGCATTGTTCTGGTTGATAGTCGATCGAGTCGAAAGCAGGGTGACACTTTGGTTGTCAGTGAGGAGTTTGTTCGTCAAAAATTTAGAAAAAAATGACTAAGTTTCTGAATAGTCGAAAGGTGCATAGGTGATCATACGAGCACACACTCGCATTACTTGATGAGTGAACAACCAAGCCATCTAGACACACATGTTCAACATGGCTAAACGATGGTGCAAGCAACAATCATGACACTCATGATTGATTGATAATTGATCGAGACAATGCTTCTGTGACAAAGACTGTGACTTTGTATGTGAGTGCGACAGATGCTTTATGGCAATCACAACAAACGCATACGAAGAGAAGACTTCGAGCAGAACCAAAACATAGTCGCAAGCATGACTTGGACATCAACATGTACAAACTCGAATGTAATGGACTAGAAAGGAAGATGTAAATACTCACACGAGCTCATAGAGTAAACCTAAGTGTGTGCAGTCATCAAGTGAACTCTTCAAGGGAGGCTATGAAATTGGTGTAGGCCAAAATTATGGAGGGTAGTTATAGTCACTACAAAAGTATCCATTAGGCTCCTGACAAATCTTGATGCAAAACTAAGTAAAAACTTAGGAAAATGCATCGAACGCACCCCACGAGTGCCTAACAAAGCATTGCACCTATGCTTATAGTGTTCCCCTTCCTCGATGAAACACAAATTTTGACACTAGGGGGGTGTGTTGGTCCCACAATGTTTTTTATAAACCCCAGGGGCCTCAAGACCTGAAACATTTTGCATGACATTGCATAAATGAACCATGGAAATATAGAGAAATGTTTCAGTTCCTAACTAGAAGTGACGACACTTGAAATGGATCCCTAGATTGGCAGCAATCAACTGCTAAAGATCAAGGGAAAAAGGACTTCAAATACTCATTGTTGAAGGTAAAATGTGAAATTGTAAAATTGACAATTCATTTTGAATATTTATGGCCATTTTCTTGTTATTTTATTCATTTTTAGTGTTTTGACCTAGATATGTTTCATTTTTACTATGAAACAGGTATGTTTAATCCTTCTTGTGGTGCTTTTAGTAGGTCGACAACTGTTAGAATTTTTTCATTATGTTTTGAACATATTACTTTGACCACAGGGTACACTTTTATCTCTTTTTTGGTCTCTCTAAACCTATGAAAATGAACCCTCCTAGAGTCCTCTTTCAACTCTTTTCTGACTCTCAAAATATGAAAAGATTGCCAAGGACTTGTCTTTTCAAACTTGTAAAATTAAATGAAAATATATCTAATCAGTATAAGCTTAACCCTTTTGCAAACTAAGGTAAACTAGCTATAAAAAGGAATACCTTAGTTGAAATGACTAAGAGGTTCTCTTGGGTATTTTTTTCTACCTTTTCGGACCTAAGGGACTACCTATTAAAAAGAACATATGGAGTTTTCTTTTTCTCTTCTTTTTCAAACTCTTTAAACATGAAAAAGGTTTCGAGCTTTACCTTCGCCAAACTCATTAAAACATCAAACAACGGTGTAGTCGTCGACCATGACAGGGCCAAACCACTCTTTCTCAAGGTTCATTAAATATACTCAGAGGGATTCATTTGAAAGATGAACTTACAGATCAAGCATATGTTATCCTCCTCAAGCTTGTTAAAAAATAAAGAGGTACTGACAAGTATGGTTTGGGAAATTTGGAAAACAAGGGATTCCATTTTGCTAATGGCAGTGAGTCACTCTTGAAAACGACGCTCATCCACTTCATCTTTGTGGTTGTTAGGTTGGTTAATCTTCTTGTCTTTTGGTTATCATACCGATTTCAGAGCCTCCATTTTGGTTTTGAGTCAATGCTGCTAACTCCATTTAGTGTTGTCAGTGTGTTCAATAGAATTCATTCAGTTAATCTCTACTACAATACTCTTTCAAGTTTTCCTTTCTTGATCCAGCTCCATGTTAGCATCATTCTGATTACTCTGTCTCAATCATCATACCCATTTCATGTTGTTGATGGGGGATACCTCAAGGCCCTTCTACAGTGGGTCACTTCTTGTCGACATCAGCACATCATCTAGGAAGTTGACTTAGGGATACCCTTTGGTACCTTGGTGCTTGCATACACTAATGAAAAGTTTCCTAGCTCTTCACAACATGTTTACATCAATGGCCTTTGACTAAAAGATTTTTTGTTGTGTTTGAAATCAACTCAATCGTTCACACCATATAGATTGTAATGTATTACCTTGAAATCCATTAACATCATCAATATTTTCTTCGGTATTTGTTAAGGGCTTACATCATTAGACGGTAATCAGATAGTGTCTACCATGTTCAATTCCGGCTCATTGATTCACATGGTTAGAGTTGTACATTGGATGGTCATGTGAACGAGATAGAAGACCCTGGATCTAGTTTCCACCATCCAAGCTATGAATTCAGGATTGTACAAAGATCGCAATGTATGATGGTCGTGATCATATAGACATTCGTCCAGTCATGGGTCCACCAGTTGCATTTGTAGATGTGTATTTTGATCATTGTACACTTTATTATTAGCTTATGAACTCAGTATGGATATGCCTCCCTCAGCAAACATGTATGTCATGTTGTAAATGTATTGTAACAGATGAAGCTCACCAGTTGTCCTTGATCCCTACTTCTCACAAGGTAAAGCACTTCAAGCATCAATCATCATCTCTGACTTTGTGCTCTAGAGAGAATTTTATTATAGGCCATTTTTTCACATCCAATCAGTGATCCTCCTAATGGGATCAATCAACATCCTATTCCCCCCTTGTCAACATCTTGCACAAATCCCTATGCATGTATCTTTCATTTCCCAAAGTTTGAGCCCTAAACTGCTTCATCTGAGCCAGTTGGAGGACCAACACTCCTTGTAGGCCTACTTGGGTGCATTCACTAGTATGTTGCTTCACTTTAGCCTGTGTTGATCACTAGCAAGTTGCTCCTCTTTGCAACTGTATTGATTCTAGAAATCTGGGAGACCAATCGGGATTCTGGAAGCTTCCCCTTCTAGGATTTTCCATAATTTGTTTCAACTACTTACCTTGGATTAAACACTCAAATAATATCCTTCCCTACATTGGAGTTTTAGCAACTTATATTTTCATCCTATCCCTCCATCAATGGTGGATATCTTACCCTAGTGTTACTGGGAATAGTGTCCACTTGGATGCTGCTATTCCCACTAAGACTGGTAACTATCTTAGAAACAAACAAGTAAAGTCTACTTTCATTTTCCTTTATGAAAATAGATAAGAGTGGAACCAAGGAAACCAACCTTAGTCTTGTGCTTGATTTCCTTGTTTGATTCCTCTCCTTCCTGATAGAGCTTCATCGCTTCTTCTTCGTCTACCCAGCTTCAAAGAGCATCTGTGGAATCACAGCTACATACCACTATCAAAGAACAAAGATCTATATTCATAAATAACATAGGACCATATGTGTGTTAACCATACAAATGCATATATAAGTAAACATACAAGAATATGGAGGAAAACTTGAATAACTTTATTAAGATGAAAATTAGCAAGAGAATTACGACCGTATGTTCTGACCCAGCATCATCCTCCAGTTAGAAAGCCTTTCTTCACCTCAAGTAGAGCTTATATCACCCAACACTATGAATATACACCAAAAAACCAACAACACTTCTGTACCAGATACAAAATTCTAGCCTCTGGATCTCTATGATGAGGGATCCATATATAGATGATTGTAGGGAGGTTAGTCATGTTCTGGAGTCTTGATTAGTGTCCTCTCTCTGATAATTCTTGCTTCCACTTGGAGAATGATGATCTCTTACTCATCCCTAGTCGAAAACAGAGAGGCAAGTGTCAGAGGGGAAGCTTCTGGAAGATTCCATGATCTTCCACCTCGCATTTTGTCCCTTCCATTTGTCCATTCCTAACCATCGCACCCTACAGAAGAGACATTCAGTATGCATCGCAACCTGTACACTAGGAAGGTGATATGCATCGCACCCTCTGCACTGCATTTTCAGTATGGTCCAGTTTTGACCATTTATGAGCAGTTTTTAGTGGAGAACTTCTGGGAAATGATGTAATCAGCTGACCTTCTTCCTTTAGGGAGTGAAGCAACACTTTTAGGGACTTAGGATCCCTCAGTTTATGGACATTTTTGATTGGGGTTGAAGTGCCCAAAAATGTCTATAACAGTTGCCCCCTAAAGCATGAGGTCGTTAATCTTTTGGATGTCGTGTGAAATGCTTTACTATGAGGATCCAAGGTTTTTTTTCGAGCTGGGAGGCAACCTATAATAAGATACAGTACAGTACATTATTTTGACAACATTTTTTCATGATCTAGCTGAGGTGGGCATTCCCATGATCAGCTTTATAGATTCATTTTCATGTACATAGGACAAACATTCGTTTGTGTGGCAGACTGATGATTTGGACTCATCATCCTTTGATTTGGATGATCATCTATTTGGCAATGACGTACACTTGATGTCTTTATATTCCTGAATATATAGCAGCCCGGATGGATGAAACTAGATCTAGGGTCTTCAAAACTTGTTCAATCTTCACTCGGAGTATAAGTCGATCCATGTGAAAAATGTTCTGGAGTCGAACATGGAAAGACATCGCCTGATTACAAGCAATTGATGTAAGCTGTTAACAGGCGTGAGAGGAATCACTAATAATGACAATGACCCTCAAGGTACTACAGTACAATTCACATGGTGTGAAAAAGGACTTCGCGTCAAACACCACATAAAATCTCTCGGTCGAAGGCCATTGATGTAAACCTGTCACCGAAAGTGAGAAACTTGCCATTGAGGCATGCAAGCTTCAAAGTACTGAAAGGGTTGTTCCTAAGTCAACTTCTTGGATAATGAGCTGATGTCGAAAAGAAGTGACCCGTCACAGGAGGGCCTTAATGAATCCCACATCAACGACACGGAACGAATCAAATGATTTTGGAGGTGAAAACAATGTCACGATACAGGGTTCAGGGTGGTGGTCATGAAGGAATGGAGCATGAATGTATTGCAGTGGGTGAGACACAGGCGAATTGTCTGAATGAATTCTCTTGAACATATCGGCAACACTGATGATGGATTGGTAGCATTAACCCCAAAGATGGATGGTGTGACGGACCAATGGTGATGACCAGTGAACGAAACAACCCAACCCAGCTTGGATGCGGAAGGAAAGTGTCATGTTCAAGAGCGACTTGCTACCAATAAAGCTTTTTCAAGTTTTCTTCCCAATCTTTGCCAGTCATTGTTAACGAGTACCTCTTTATTTTTGTCAAGCTTGAGGAGGATAACATATGCTTGTTCTATAATCCGCCCTTCGGGTGAACCTATCGCTATATTTTAGCAAGCCTAGCGACATTGAAACTCGTTCTCGTCCATTTGGACGAGTTTGTCGCTATTCGGTTTTAACGAGTTTAACGACAAAGATAACGCGGTCCCTTTCAATTTTAGAGAGTCTGAAAGGAATGGAAAGGAGACTCCAACGATTCTTTTTTGTCATGTAATCCCTT
>APFE030168698.1:0-15770 GCA_000404065.3 Pinus taeda
ATGCACCCCCAATATCCCATACATACCCCGTTATCTACACATCCTTCATTCTGAAAAGATTCATAGTTGTATGCAACTACTCTCCCGCTTTCTTCCCAAATTTTCTTGCACAATCTTTCTGGTTTATTTCTGTCACAATGTTTCTGTTTCCTCTGCATATCCAAAACTAAGATAATTAAACAAAATATAAATGTAACATTGGTATCTCTTATTTGCTTGGTTTATATAGATGGTAAACTAATATTAAGGTTCCATATAATCTTTAGGCATTCCACAGAATGTAACTTCTTTAGAAATATCCATCACCTTTTCAATCACTTTTACCATGTACTTTGAGCTAACGATCTTTAGTAGGTTTTAGCACGTTCCATTGTATGAAGCTTTTTTTGTTCGAAGCTTTCATCATGTAGAGATTTTCATATGAAAAGATTTCATTGTGAAAAGCTTGCATCATCATTTTCCTTCTTTATGCTCATGATATTGTTCCTATGGCAAGGAATTCCTAGGACCTTAATAATTATCGGAAAGTCCTCAAGGAATTCCTCTTTAGTATCGCTTTGACATAGACAAAGTAAAGGTTATGATAATCAAACCACGTAACATCACTTATGACCTTTCATATTTGACAATAATAATTTTGAAGAATTGCCTTTTTTTCTATGTGCAATGATGCATTGGCTATGACCAAATTAGATTTAACTTTAAATTTTTAAGAAAATCATAACACGAAATCATAATTATGCAAAAAAAATCTCTTTGCACAATCAAGACTCTTTAATTTAAATTTTAAACGAGAATTATTTATTTGATACGTATATTGAATATTTATAAGGTAACATGACAATTATAATGACTAATTTTGGTTATGTTGTCCGTAGAATCACTCACCAGTTGTTCATCATGCAATGTTTTAGAATCGACATTATGGATCCATGTTACATTATTTTTTTGGTGATCTGGTTACAAATATACCCTTGTCCAAGATGTATAATGTTGTTTTGGTAGTTGCATGCCGCAAGATATTATCTATGAAAGCTCATTTCGAACGAAGGTGCAAAACATGTAGCATTTTTATTAGACAAATAGTGCATCATTTCTTCTATATGCAAGTAGCTAGAATGTTTATACAATATATGGTATAGTCCTATAAAAATTAGGTACAAATATAAAAAACTAGATAATGTGACAATGTTAAACATGTTTACACAAGATACATTACTGTGTATAACTCTTACGCCTGAATTACTTCTGTGTTATGAATTAAAAACTCTTATTTCCATATATTTGATCTAAATCTTATTGTCGGAGTAGCAGAAATGAACACAAACAGAACATATACCGTTAAAGACAATGATAACTTTACTAAGAGGTCTGTTTATTTTACATTTATTGTCATTTGATTATCTTTGCATTATACAACCTAATGTTTTTTTGCTATATTTTTAATGTACTATAACTAAAAGATTTATTTATTTATTTTTCATTTTTCAGGAAACATATAACACTTAGAGATTCAGATCTAGGAGAAAAATTACAAGGATAAAAGTACTTTGAACATTTCTATAAAACATTTGTATTCATTGAAACTAAAATCTATTTAGAATTTTAGTTGTAATATACATATAAATAAGATTCTATCTGGTAACTATGAACTCGATATTGGAATGTACATTAACAATGATTTTGCATTATTTGGTTTTGTTTTCATTAGTCGGTTCTTACTTAGTGTCAATTATAATGTCCTTTTAAGCAATGATTTCAATGTATTATTTGTGAACAAGAAAAATATATAGAATTCGAATGATGTCATGGTAGAGATGGATGAGGGTGTATATATAACAATGAGATGTACTACATAAACATATATTGAAACAGATAAAGTGAAAGGAACATAAAGCAAGGAAGAAATAAAAGCAAATAGGTAATTCTGTGTAGATTTAGTTAATTATACATCAAATTTCGTTTTATGTGTTTTTGTTCTACTTCTTTGAATATATTTTAATGCAATGCTCATGACTAAGCAAAAAGAGATCGAGTCTATGCCATTGTTGATCAAAGATATTAGTAATAATATAACTGGGAGAATTTTTCATGATGTTGCCTTGGTTACATATCGAACATTTTTTAACAAAGAAAACAAGACAAAATAAATACTATGTGCAAACTTAACAGATAAGAAAGTGAAAATGGCATTAACATTGCTTGTGCCAACATAGTTTATCGAACAACAAGAGAAAAAACTTAGTGCAAATGGTGGTGTTTGTATTAGATATTTTGAAATAATTCCAAAGCATAAATACAATAGTGGTGATTGTGAAAAAAATATTTTTCTAAATAGCTTTAGCACTGTAGAAAACATTTGTCCTATTTGCACAATGTATTGATTCTTTCCAAATATAACAATTGCAAATATGTCCCCTAATGAAGATCAATTTCCAGATGGCACAAACAATGTTATTGAAATTTTGGTAATACACATGAAAATGCAATATGTAATGGAAATAAAAAATGACATTGAAGAATAGGACAGGGTGAAAATAAGCTTTGATTTATTTGAATGTTTCATTGTTACAAATTTAATGTCCATATCTTTTTTAATTTTGATGTATTGTTTTATAAATGTTGCATATGTAACAGTTTCAACTACACAATAAACTTGTTCTGTCATTTCAATCAATTCAAAGTCAATTTCAAGAAAATGTTTTTCCCCTGATCTTGCTAAAAAATATAGTTAAAAAAAGGAAAGATTTTTC
This sequence comes from Pinus taeda, assembly GCA_000404065.3. Lineage (NCBI taxonomy): Eukaryota > Viridiplantae > Streptophyta > Pinopsida > Pinales > Pinaceae > Pinus > Pinus taeda. The sequence goes on from APFE030168698.1 coordinate 2,754, forward strand.
CAAACTTCACAATCTACATTCACATGCCCATTGAAAACACAAAACAAAGTTAAAAATCTAAGAAAAATGCTTTGTTCAGCGGCTGGAATATGCACGTTAAACTTTATTATATCGTTTATATAGCATAGATAAAGAAAAATGGATAAAAAGACATTTGATTTCATGTTACTAAACCTTTGTTTTCTAAATCAATATTACAATACTTCTAAGGACACCTAACAACGACTAATGCATATACGAATCCATTTGAAACTATATGTGCAAATTGTAGTAGTCTAATTACAAGTTCTAGAACTATGAATAAAAATATGTTTTATTTCATCACTTACAACCAAGAATCTCACTTCATTTATTTCCATCAGTTAAATTCTATCATACATGCAAATGAGAAGGCTAAAATACAGTGTATTCTGAGAGGCGTGGAACCGGAAAAATTATTTCCTGAACTACAAAAAGTTTCCTATGAGCAATATTGTACAGAGAAATTAGTTGATATTGATTTGTTGTCCAATTTAAAGACACATGGCACATTTACAGTAAACCAACAAAATGTAATTATACGTATACAATGACGAATTTCTTTGTTTACATTGTCGAGCAATCTAGTAATGGTATAGTTCTCATTGCTTGCATTGTTAAGCATCTTAACATTACCATATACTTTTGCTTTACTAGATGATTGGGATCCAAATTCATGTTGTCAAGTAATATGCTATACTAATGAGAACAAGAATAGGAATACAAGCATTGGAGAAAACAAGGCAATTGCTTCTACTAATGCAAATGCTAATATGACAATTTACAAGAATGTATTTCAACGAACTATTTTTTTAGGTTCTATGTTTTGTACTATGCTATTTACTAAGATTATTTACTATGTTTTGATTTTTATGTGTCGCTGGTGCATTATGCTATGTCACGTTTGCTTTCTTACATTGTTATTTATTACATTGTTTTAATGATTTATCATATTTGCAAGTTCTATAACTAGTCAAATAATACTACAACTTGGTTATATGGGATATTCGATGGATAATTTTTCAGTGACATTGTTATATTTTAATGGAGTCTACAATGATGGTTTTCTTTGTTTACATTGTCGGCCAATCTAGTAATGGTATATTTCTCGTTACTTGAATTACTAAGCAATCTTAACATCACTTTATACTTTTTGGTTGAAGAATTTAACTATTATCGAACAATTTTTTTGATTTATTGGATGATTGGCATCTGGTTTCATGTTATAATTAGTTGATCTACTATTCTCTTTGCTTGCATTGTCAAGCAATATACTATTGACTACTAGAAAAGGGTGGAGCACCATGCGTAATTTGAGCATTGCTGTAAAGTTTTGACGAGGAAGTGGGATTTGATTACATTGTACAAGAACATATTTAAATGAATTTATTTGTTCAAGTTCTATGTTTTATACTATGTTATTTCCTAAGATTGTTTACTATGTTTTGATTGTTATGTGTAGTTGGTTCGTTATGTTGTGTCGTGTTTGCTTTCCTACAATTTAATTTCTTACATTGTTTTATTGATTCATCAAATTTGCAAATTATGTAATTAGTCAGACAATACTACAATTTTGTCCATAATTAGCGACATTGATGTTAATTAATGGAGTCGTTCCAATGGCATTTCCTATAATTAACGACAATTTTGTCTTATGTATCATGACGTAAGAAGAAATGTGTGGAGGTGAGCAGTTGCGTGGGAAATTTTATGAAATGTGGGGCCTTTGCATTCCACATAAGTACTCCACTCGTTGCAATGAAATAATGTCTTCCATACTTTCGATTTCATCACTTCAACACGTAATCCACATCTACAACAAATGGAATTTCAATTTTTGTGGCTTGCTTAAACCAATCCATTTCTCCTTATGGAAATTCATATTGTAGCTATTAATCAAGGGAATATGAATCCTTAATACTTGTTTGACATCTTTATAAATAAAAAGCTGAGTTTAATAATATTTGACAATGATTGTCGTGCTTTTCAATTTAACTCTAATGTCTAACTAGTTCATTGTTCTATGTCATAATTGTTTTTTGCGATGTAAAATTTCTAAACGAATCATTATCATATAAAACTCAAACAAATTTGTAAAATGAATACGTATTTCAAGAGCTGGAGCAGTACCACATAACTTATAAAATACTTTGCATGCACGTGTATGTGAATATTCCAGAATATTCCAATCTTCTTCTTTTTTACAATTTTTGGTGAACCGTTAACATTGAATATAGTATGGAAGGAAATTTGTTCTCCTTCCCACCAGCTAGCTTTATCATCCACACTCCACATAATGCTCTCCTACTCCTCTAAACCCCCCTCTATTATCAAATATTCATATTTGTATTATGCTACTTACTAATATCATTTATTATGTTTTTCATTGTCTTGTGTCATGTGTGCTTCTTTCCATTGTGATTTCTTACATTATTTTATTGGTTTATTAGATTTTCAATTCTTCCTGTAAAATAAAGTTATTCGATACAAGATTTAAAGAAATATTTAAATACACCATTATCATACAGAGATGAAACAAATTTGTAAATCGAATAAGCAATACTACGCTATAACCAATAAAATATTTTGCATTTATACATATGTGTGTATGTCAAAATAGTCCTATATGTTTTTTTTGCTGTGTTGAGAATATTACGATACATTGCCTTTAGCATATACTAAATTTCAAAATTGGTTGAGCAAATAGCAAGATTCCCTAATAATTTATTTACTAATCAACCATTGGTTATGGATATTAATGCTTCTACTGATTATGTTTCCAAAATGGAGATCTGATTGCTTTGTTCATGTTTTGTGAGAGCTCTTCTAATAACGTTCTTACAATGTCTAGTTCATCTTCAAACCGCCTAAGAATTTGTTAAAGTTCCAATATCTTATCCATTAGCATTAAAATATCTCGACTAAATGCTAATATAACTTGGTTAAGCATTAAGATATCTTGGCCGTCACAAATGCAAAAAATGATAGAAAACTTAGAAGGCAAAACCTAAAAACACTTAACAGTTTCAGAACAAACAAAGTAAGTCAATTGCCTAAAACAAGTTTAGTGCTGACTTTAGTACTAACGAGTCTATAACAAAATGAACATGTTGACAAATTTATTTCACAAACAACAAGCTTGCATAAAATACGTCAAAGGAGATAATTCATTCAAATCATGATTTGACATCTAAGTTTTAAAACGACATTTAAATATTATTGATTTTGATAGTATTCATTAACTAGTGATCACCATCAATATGGATAGTACTAATTTTACTGATCTTTAATTAGAAAAGTCTATTTTGAAATTAGTTACTTTAAATCATATACATTTTACTTAAATTCCAACTCAATATAATCCAATTGATACAATTACATTTCATGATTGATGTGTTTAACAAGCTTTATAAATCGATAGCAAGATATTGTTTTATTAATATCCTAAACCACATCTTATTTTGATTAACTAAAGCTCTCATGCCAATAAATATAAGTCTTTTGGCATTTATTCAATGAGCGAAAGTGTATGCAGGACATTTACTATGTAAACTTGTTTTTCTATAGACCAACTTTTATTGTGTGTAGTAAGGAGTAATTTCAAATCTTATATGTCAATTCATGACTTAGATGCATTTGAAAGATTATCCAAATATTAAATGAAATTTGTTCATTGAATTAAGTCAATTAAGTAACAACTTATGACTTGGTGTGGTTTCTAACATTGTACATTAAGCTAAAAACTAGCATGCCAAAAGTATTATAAGTTTTTTTTCACAATGAAAGCTTTAATTGTAAGTTCTACACTTTGAAAATCAAATTGAAAAAGTTTATCGTTCTAAATGGATTAGAAAATAGAAACTGACACATGTTTTCATGTTTATCTATTCTTTCATGCATTTCAACATTTCTCTCAATTGACCAAAAGAATCAAATAAGATGGGAAATGAAGAGCTCGAAAAATCGATAATGTTCGAAGAAAAGATTACAGTATCGATAATAACTTAACAAAACTTTCAGGATCATTACATTTTCAAAAACCATTTTGTTCCAAACATCACTAGAAAGATAAGACTAAATAACTCCATCAATATCCATGTTGCACCTTCATATAGGCACAACATAACTGAAATGAGTCTCAAACTACTTAGTCTAAAAATAGTCTGGGAAATAGATTCAATATGCCATCAAAAAATAGATGCAGATCCATTCTCATAACCATCACTTGGCCTCCAACCTAATCTCTATCTCATAAAATGTACTTCCTCCACATATCCTCCATATATGACTAATCTCTCTAAATGGTCACTTATAGATACAAACTACCATAACCAACACCAACTGCACCAACACCAATAGCAACAACATCTCCAACTAAACTCGCTCTTTTAAAAGTAGTAATCATTACAAAATGCATCATAGTAAATGTTGTTAAGCACTTGAGCGATATGTTAATTGCATGTTGATTTGCTGAATAGATATTATCATTGTTAAGCGTTAATTAATTCTTCAAGGCTAAGTGGGAATTCCAAGTTTTTGCATCTTAATAAACATTACCGTTTGGACACAATTTCTTCAAATAACACACTTGTCCTTTTTTGCATGCTCTAGTACTAAATGCTTTCAACAGTTTGCACATTACATGTTATCATTATAATGATTATGTAATAAAATATGTTATAGACACTAATATTAAACTGTTCAAATAACGAGTGCAATATGCGACATTAAATTTAATAAATTATATTTGATATTGTATGTTGGTTTTGAAGTGCAGAGAAATTTATTTTGCAACATTGTGTGTTAGGTTTGAACTTTTTTCGCACTCCCACACGTGTTCCAAAAAAAAGTCTAAAGTGTGGAGTCTTTAGTGTGGTAGAAATTGGTTTTGCATCATTGAAGAAAAATAACTATTCTACACACTTATACGGAAATCATTCATTATGTAGAGAGTTTTGTGCAAAGATATTTCATTGTGCAAAGAGCTTTCACTGTGTAGATAGATTTGAGTGGATAACATACATTATACAAACAAAGATTTTATTATGCGGAGTATGTCCAAACTACGTACAACCTTTAATAAATTGACTAATGGTATTCATAATACGATTCAGTGTTAAAATAATACTAACAATATATAATAATAATGATGCAAAACATTTGTGCGGAGAGATAATGCAAATTCAAACTTAACGTCAAAGAATTAATTAATGCTTATGAGTGCTATTAATATCTATTCAGCAAAATAATATGCAATCATGTTATCATTGTGCAAAGTGTTGTTTTCACTTCGTACAACCATTACTAAATTATAACGATATTCAAAATACGATTCAGTGTTAAAATATTACCAATGATATATAATAATAATGATGCAGAACAATTGTGTGGAGAGAGAATGTGAACATCGAAGAATTAAATAATTCTTAACAATGATATTAATATCTACTCATAAAAATGATACATAATCACATTACCATCGAAATTCTTAATAGAATTTACTTTAATATCGATAAAATTGTATCTATCGATATTTTAAAATAATATTTTTAGCATTTATTCAGTGAATTCAAGTATATGCACATGTTTCTATAGCCAACATACCTGATATAAAATTGAAATGATGTGCGGATATCCTTCGTACAATTCTATTCTAATGATATGTATTCTAATTACCATTTACTATTTTTTCTATTAACAATAGAATGATTGATGCAACTTTGACTGTGAGTGATTTTTTCCTTATCGCATAGTACAGAGGTAAAGTCCAAGTTTTTATTATGCAAAGTGCTTCTCCATACACCCTTATCTCTGCACACAATATTTTGTTGTTATTGTGGAGTTCATAGGTAGAGTCAAAGTTTTATTGTGCAACGTGATTGTCCACACTCCCTTATCTCCTCTACTGTTAATTAATTGATTAAGGCTATACTTCTCTATGTGGGGCCCACATTTTCTTGTTATTTGAGAATGCTCACATTTTTGCAATTTATCTTTATTGCAGAGTGCAAAGATGTAGTCGAAGTTTGTATTATGTGAAATTCTTCTCAATAATCCCTTATCTCTACACATGCTCATTCTTCACGCACAATACTTTGTCATTATTGCAAAATGCAGAGATAGAGTCGAAGTTTTTATTTTAGCATAACGATTTCATTACTAGCCTTAATTAACTTTTTAATATTCAGTAATCTGCACTCCAAAATGTTGCTATGTGTAGATGGATAACGTATATGAAAGTGTAAAAAATAATGAACGAATATTCTACCACACATATTATTTTCCGCACATCACTTTACTCACCCATAACAAAAACTGGTTGCGGAAAATTGTTTATGCATGTATTTTATGAATAAATGGTGAAAATAATATTTTATAATACTAATTGATTTTCTAAAAAGAAATAATCATTATACAGTGTTGATTTTCAGAATAAATGCTCATGTTAACCGGGAAGGGAAATAAATAAATCTACAAATTAAGTTATGAAAACATTTTAAAATTAGGGAATTTTTTTTGGTTTGCAAAAAAATTGGCAAAATAAGATTTTACACCAAAAGCAAAGAAACAATTTACTTTGATGTAGGGTATATCCAACAAATTAAATAGAGTGATATAGATAAATATCACACATGGATTTGTTTTATTTTTATTTTCAAATTCGATGATGAACTAAGGTGAAATGCCACAACCTTGTATATCATCAACCAAAATTTATTCTTCTAATGTCCAAAAAATCCAAGAAGGATTGACACAATTCACAACTAGACTACAAATAGCTATTCTAAATTGATTTGCTCCATACATTCTCAGAAACATACCTACAAACATAATACATTTTTATAACATAATTACAAAAAAAGACTAATAATTGTCTAAATCACTACAAATTCTCCATAACAGAAGCAATCTACACTTCATTAAATTACGTCTCAAGTTGAGAAGGAGTGGAGTTTGGTCATTGGCAGAGTCAAAGCTACTCTCCTCGTGAGGCGCTAAAATCCCATGCTCAAGCGTCAACTCCAATATTGCCATTTTTCATTTAAAAGATTGAAATGGACCCATGATTTAGATAGAATCATATGAGCATGATTTGAGACCAAAGTGATGAGAAGCACCAACCATCTTAAATAAAGAAATGTTGAGCTCTTGCTTCACACTCCCACACGTGTTCCAAAAAAATGTCTAAAATCTGGTAGAAATTGATTCCATGGCATTGCAGAAAAGTAACTATTCTCCACACTTATGCGGAAAGCATTCACTATGTATAGATTTTTGTGCAAAGAGATTTCATTGTGCGAAGAGCTTTCATTATGAAGATAGATTTGAGTGGATAACATTCATTTATACGAACAAAGATTTCATTATACGGAGTTTGTCCTCACTCCATACAACCTTTAATCAATTAACTAATGGTATTCATAATATGATTCAGTGTTAAAATAATACTAATAATATATAATAATAACGATGCAAAAAATTTGTGCAAAGATAATGCAAATTCAACTTAACGTTGAAGAATTAATTAATGCTTATGAGTGCTATTAATATCTATTCAAGAAAATGATATGCAATCATGTTATCATTGTGCAAAGTATTGTTTAACTCCATACAACCTTTATTAAATTAAATAGCGATATTCATAAGACGATTCAGTGTTAAAATATTACCAATAACATATAATAATAATGATGTTGAAGAATTGTGTGGAGAGAGAATCTAAACATTGAATAATTAAATAATTATTAACAATGATATTAATATCTACTCATAAAAATGATACACAATCACAATATCACCGAAATGCTAAATATAATTTACTTTGATATCGATGCACATGTTTCTATAGCCAATATCCCTGATATAAAATTGAAACGATGTGTAGATATCCTTCGTACAATTCTATTCTAATTATCATTTACTAATTTTCTATTAACAATAAAATGATTGATGCAACTTTGACTGTGAGTGTAGTTTTTCCTTGTTGCATAGTACAGAGGTAAAGTCCAAGTTTTTATTATGCAAAGAGCTTCTCCATACTCCCTTATCTCTGCACACACACATTCTCCGCACACAATATTTTGTCATTATTGTGGAGTTCATAGGTAGAGTCAAAGTTTTATTGTGCAACGTGCTTGTCCACACTCCCTTATCTACTCTATTGTTAATTAATTTATTAAGGCCATACTTCTCTATGTGGGGACCACATTTTCTCGTAATTTGAGAATGCTCGCATTTCTACAATTTATCTTTATTGCAAAGTGAAAAGGTGTAGTCGAAGTTTGTATTTTGTGAAATTCTTCTCGATATTCCCTTATCTCTACACATACCCATTATTCGCACACAATACTTTGTCATTATTGTGGAATGCAGAGATAGAGTCGAAGTGTTTATTTTAACATAACGCTTTCATTATTAGCCTTAATTAGCTTTTTAATATTCAATAATATGCACTCCAAAATGTTGCTATGTGCGGATGAATTAAATAGAGTGATACAGATAAATATCACGCATGGATTTGTTTTATTTATATTTTCGAATTAGATGATGATCTAAGGTGAAATGTCACACCCTTATATATCATCAACCAAAATTTCTTCTTCTAATAGTCCAAAAAATCAAAGAAGGATTGACACAATTCACAACTACACTACAAGTAGCTATTCTAAACTAATTTTCTCCATATAGTCTCAAAAACATACCTACAAACATAATATATTTGTATAACATAATTAAAAAAGACTAATAATTGTTTAAATCACTACATATCCTCGATAACAAAAGCAATTTGTGCTTCATTAACTTATGTCTCAAGCTGAGAAGGAGTGGAGTTTGGTCACTGGCAGAGTCAAAGCTACTCTCCTCGTGAGACACTAAAATATAATGCTCCACCATGATATCCTCATCTTCTTCATTATCATCCTGCTAAGCATTGATGTCCTATGCTTGAGCTAAATTATCCAAATGAAAACTCAACATTTCATTTTCTAATTTCAACCACTCTAGCTTCAGCTCCAATATTACCATTTTTATTCAAAAGCTCAAAATGGACCCATGATTTAGATATAATCATTTGGGCATGATTTAAGACCAAAGCGATGAGAAATACAAAGCACCGACCATTTTAACTAGAGAAATGTTGAGCTCTTCCTTTGCAATTCCAGAATTGCGCTCCATAAAATTCAACTTGCACCAAAGCTATTGATAAACTTGGAAAAGTATGGCTCTAATCCCTGACTCTATGCTAGAAAAGTCACTCCAACAATATATATATATATACACACACACACCATCAATTTAACTTTCCTTGATTTTAAGCCTTTGTCTCCACCATTAATGTCGACTCGATCCAAAGGTACCAAAGAATCAAGAAAATCAAACGCAATAATGGAAAGATTACAGTCTGAAGAAAATTCCATTATATGCTTGAAAAGTCACTCTAACAATCTATATATTTCATCAATCTAACTTTCCTTGATTTTACGCCTTTGTCTTTGCCATTATTGCCAACTCAATTCACAGGTACCAAACAATCAAGAAAATCGAAGGAGCAAATAGAAATATCACAATCTGAAGAAAATTCTAATTCATTATGCATGGAGTGTTCATTGTGTAGAGTTTTCTCTGCACTATGCACAATTAATTAGCAATACTCAGAATACGAAGATATGGATTATTTAGAATTAAAATACTACCAATAATATATAATAATAATGATGCAGAAGAACTATGTGGAGAGAAAATATATATGGAAGTGCAGAACATCGCAGCACACTTGTATTTGTTATTGAAAAATGATTTTGTAGAGAGATTTCCATGGAGAGATTATTCTCCAGTCTTCCACACTCAGTCTCTGAGAGGTCTTTGTTGAGAGTTTCCATTTTGTAGAGTTTTCTCCACAATCTACACAACCTTTACTCAATTGACTAGTGGTATTCAAAATATAGAAATATGGATTATCTAGTATTAAAATATTACCAATAATATATAATAATAATGATGCAAAATAATTATGTGGAGAGAGAATGCATACAAAATTGTGGAACATTGCGACACACTTGTATTTGTTATTAACAAATGTTTGTGAGGAAAGCTTTCACTGAGCGGAGATATTTCATTAAAAGAGCACAACTTTTAATCAGTTAATTAGGGGTATTTACAATAAAAAGATATGGATTATTTGGGATTAGCAATAATATGTACACAGAAGCCCGAAACATCACGACACACTTATTTTTTTATTATTAACAAATGCTTGTACGAAGAACTTTCACTGCGCGGAGGGTTTTGTGCCAACATCTTTCATTATTAGAGCCATTGTTGATTTGGGTCATTTTTTTTTCTCTTAGTAACAAATGAAAAAAATGATAGACAAATTAGAAAGAAAAACATAAATACACTTAACAGTTTCATAACAAACAAAGTAAGTCAATTGCCTAAAACAAGTTTAGTGTTTACTTCAGTACTAACGAGTTTATAACAAAATGAACATGTTGACAAATTTCTTTCACAACCAACAAGCCTGCATATAATACATCAAAGGAGATAACTCATTCAAATCATGAATTGACATCTATGTTCTAAAAGGACATTTATACATTATTGATTTTAATGGTATTCATTAGCCAGTGTTCGCCATCAATATGGCTAGTACTAATTTTCCTCATCTTTAATCAGAAAAAGTTTGTTTTGAAATTAATTGCTTTTAATCATATACATTTTACTTAAATTCCAACTCGACATAGCCCAATTGACACAATTACATTTCATGATTGACGTGTTTCACACGCTTTATAAATCAATATCGAGATACTATTTTATTAATATCCTAAACCACATCCTATTTTGATTAACTAAAGCTCTCATGCCAATAAATATAAGTCTTTTGGCATTTATTCGGTGAAAAAAAACATATGCAGGACATTTACTATGTAAACTTCTTTTGCTATAGATCAACTTTTATTGTGTGTAGTAAGGAGTGATTTCAGATCTTAGATGTCAATTCATGACATAGATGCCTTTGAAAGATTATCCAAATATTAAATGATCTCTATTCTGTGAATTAAGTCAATTAAGTCAATTAAGTAACAATTTATGGCTTGTTGTGGTTTCTACCATTGTACGTTATGCTAAAAGCTAGCATTCCAAAATTATTATAAGTTTTTTTGTGCAATGAAAGCTTTGATTGTAAGTTCTACACTTTGAAAATCAAATTGCAAAAGTTCATCATTCTAAATGGATTATAAATTAGCACCTGACACATGTTTTTATGTTTATATATTCGTCCATGCATTTTAGCATTGCTTTCAATTGACCAAAAGAATCAAATAAGATGGAAAATGAAAAGCTCAAAAAATCGATAATGTTAGAAGCAAAGATTACAGTATCGATAACAATTTAACAAAACTTTCAGGATCCATAAAACTTTCAGGATCATTACATTACCAAATACTATTTTGCTCCAAACATCACTAGAAATATAATATTAAATAACACCATCAATATCCATGTTTCACCTTCAGATAGGCACAACATAATTGAAATGAGTCTCAAACTACTTAGTCTAAATATAGTCTGGGAAATAGATTCAATATGCCATCAAAAAATAGATACAGATCCATTCGCATAACCATCACTTGGCGTTGAACATAATCTCTAACTCATAAAATGTACTTCCTCCACATATCCTCCATCTATGACTAAACTCTTTGAATGGTCACCTATAGATACAAACTACCCATAACCAACACCAGTTGCACCAGTATCAATAGCAGCAACATCTCCAACTGAAGTCGCTCTTTTAAAAGCAGTAATCACTATAGAATGCATCATAGTAAATGCTATTGAGCGCTTGAGCAATAACTTAATTGCATTTTGATTTGCTGAATAGAAATTAATATCACTGCTAAGAATTAATTAATTCTTCAATGCTAAGTGTGAATTCCAAGTTTCTGCTTCTTCATAACATTACCGTCTTGACACAATTTTTTCATATGACACACTTGTCCTTTTTTGCATGCTCTAGTACTAAATGTTTTCAATAGTTTGCACATTACTTGTTAGCATTAGAATGATTACGTAATAAAATATGTTATAAACACAAATGTTAAACTATTCAAATAGCAAATAACGAGTGCAATGTGCAAGATCAAATTTGATAAATGAGATTTGATATTGTATGTTGGATTTGAAGTGTAGAGAAGTTGATTTTGCAACATTGTGTGTTAGGTTTGAACTTTTTTCACACTCCCACACGTGTTCCAAAAAAATGTCTAGAGTGTGGATTCTTTAGTGCGGTTTAGAAATTGATTTTGCGTATTGCAGAAAATTAACTATTCTACATAGTTATGCAGAAATCATTCATTATGCAAAGAGATTTGCACAGAGAGATTTCATTGTGCGAAGAGCTTTCACTGTGCAGATAGATTTGAGTGGATGACATTCATTATATGAACAAAGATTTCATTATGCAAAGTTTGTCCACATTGTAGACAACCTTTAATCAATTAACTAACAGTATTCAAAATACGATTCAGTGTTAAAATAGTATTAATAATATATAATAATAATGATGCAAAAAATTTGTATGGAGAGAGAATGAAAATTCGAACTTAAAGTTGAAGAATTAATTAATTCTTGTCAGTGCTATTAATATCTATTCAGTGAAATGATATGTAATCATGTTATCATTGTGTAGAGTGTTGTTTTCACTCCGTACAACCTTTACTAAATTAACTAACGATATTCAAAATATGATTCAGTGTTAAAATATTACCAATAATATATAATAATAATGATGTGGGAGAATTGTGTGGAGAGGGAATGTGAACATCAAAGAATTAAATAATTCTTAACAATGATATTAATATCTACTCATAAAAATGATACACAATGACATTATCACCAAAATACTTAATAAAATTTACTTTGATATCGATAAAAATGTATCTATCGATATTTTAAAATAATATTTTCAACACTTATTCAGTGAATTCAAGT
>APFE030168706.1:927-28676 GCA_000404065.3 Pinus taeda
AAGGAACTCAAAAATATGGCCTATGGTATCCTAGAGATGCGGATCTCACTCTTCATGCTTATACAGATGCAGATTGGGCTGGAAGCATGGATGACAAAAAAGCACTAGTGGTGGTGCATTCTTTATGGGTTCCAAATTAGTATCTTGGTTCAGCAAGAAACAAAGTTCTATTACATTATCTACAGCTGAAGTAGAATATGTGGCTGCTGCATCCTGTTGCACTCAACTCCTTTGGATAATCCAAACCTTGCAGGATTTTCAAATCACTTGTAAGCCACCTATCTCCATCTTATGTGATAATACAAGTGCAATCAGCATTTCAAAGAACCGAGTCATGCATTCAAAGACCAAGCACATACCGATCAAGTATCATTTTCTCCGGGAGCAAGTGTTGGAACAAAAGGTCAAATTGGAATATGTTCCCTCCAAGGAACAAGTTGCTGATATTTTCACCAAACCATTGCCCAGGGAGATATTTGAATACCTCAGACAGAAGCTGGGGGTTGTTGATGCATCATCCTGCTGTTGAATCTTGTCTGTTGTACGCAGGTGGATACACGTACATTTTCCGGTCTATGTGGGTCGAATGGATCTATCAGAAATCGTCTGGCACAAGTTCAGGGGGAGCATATATTCTTCTAATGATGCATTGTTGGCATTATCTTAGAAGTCCTTGGTTTGATTTCTCAAGAGTTTTATGGTGGTGTAGATCAATGTGTGCTGGTCTGAAGGTTGATTTTGCTGATAGTTGTTCTTGTCTCTATGTCATGTACTTCTTTTCATATCAAATTCATGTAATGGCCTATTTTGGTTTCCCCACTATGCCTGGGATGAATAAGTTTTGTCTATCTAGTGTATTCCCACTTGAATGGGAGATGGATGCATGTATGAGTCTTGATGATAGGAAGGTTACTTATAATGTATGGAGTCATGTTCTTTCTTGTAGAACATATTTTTGCAGACATCATTTCAGCACAGAGCATATACAAAGGGGGAGCTCGTTCAGATTTTTCCGCAGGTACTTAGGGGGAGTATGGTAGTCCGCCCCTTTTCCCTTGATGTCAAAGGGGGAGAGTGATTGGTTGTTGTTGCCATCAAGTCCAAAGGGGGAGATTGTTGGCATTATGATACATATGTTGTACTTGATGGCAACCCACTCATCTCAGATGATAAATTATAGTGCAACAAAGTTCACACACTTTCATGCAAAGAAAAGTTACTTTCATGCAGAGAAACGTTCATGCACTTTCATGCAGAGAAAAGTTCACGCATTTTCATGCAGAGAAAAGTTCACGCACTTTCATGTAGAGAAAAGTTCATGCACTCTCATGTAGAGAAAAGCGCATGCACATGGGAAATCTTATGGTTGGTTCATGGTATTAGTCCGACAGTTTTTGATCCTATGGTTTTCGTCTGTGCTATTGCATCCAAAATAATTGAACCCAAGTATTGGGTCCGTAGTATTGCATCCAAAATAATTGAACCCAAGTATTGGGTTCGTGGTATTGTTTCTCAATGGTTTTGGTCCATGGTTTTGAGTGAGGCCTAGGCTATAAAAAGGAAAAGAGATCATTTGGCTAATCACAAGTGTTGAAAATCTTAAGAAGAGAAAGATCTAAATTTCTGATAATCGGTTGGTGAGACATAGTTGAATCTGAATCAAGGAGAAACCGAAGCATTATAAGTCAAATCTACTGAAGAGAGCGGCAATGGCGCAGTGTGGAGGTGAGAAGAACCAGAGAAGAAGTAGGTACGAAGTTGCGCAGACTCGTCACGACAGAAGTGCGGATATCAGCAAGTTTCCTTTGGTGAAGTTGCGGACCTTTCTTGAAATATATTTTAGCTTTCTTTTACCTGTTTCTGCAGAGCTCTGGGTTTAAATTGGTGTCTGGTTACTTGTGTTATTTTCTAGTTACTGCATTCTGAGAAGTTATTTGTTTAAAGGAGATTGGGTGACGCACATGTACATGATGTTTTGGATCCAGTTTGAAAATTGATGAAACGTGGTCCCTGGAAGGAAAGAGAAGCTAGTAGCCTTCTGTAGGTCGGCACCTACGTACTAGTATTTCAGCTAGTACAAGAGCTAAGGGGATTGTAGCTCCCTTCCAGAAGAAGCTGGAAAATGAGAGAGGGTTGTAGCTCTCTGTAGGTTGCGGCCTGCGTACTGGTAAAAGACTGCACCAGTACAAAATCATTATAAGAAGAAGTTTCTAATTAAAAGAAGATAGAGACATATTGCAGCAGGTGGTTTTCACCCACATTGGGTTTCCACCTTACATCTTGTGTTCCTTGGTGTGACTATCTATTTTGTGTTCTTGCTCATTATTCTATTATTCTCACATACAGATTAATGACAAACATCTGAAGAATAAATTAAATTATAAGTTTGGAAGGTATATGCAAGTTTCAATTGTCAAATCTGAAAATATTTGTATAAATTGATAAGAGTTTGATAATACTGATTCACCCCCCCCCCTCTCAGTATTATATCCAACAGAAAGAAGAATTGAAACAAAATTATGGCAACAAGAAATCTCATGATTATAAAGATGGAAGTGTTGTTGCTCCTAGCCTTCCACAACCTACAAGGATGACACCACAACAATTGCAAGAAAAAGGAGAAAACGACCTTTGTTACAGTTGTGATAGCAAATACAATAAATGTCATAAGTGTGCTAAGAAGAAATTATTTTACATTGATTGTGAAGAGGAGGAAGAAAAGGATTAAGAAACGTCAAAAGAAGAGGATATACACCAGGGACCAAACCTAGAGAAAGAAGAAATGAATCTGACCATATCTTGTAATGCATTGGAAGGAATTACCACTCCTCAAAATCTCAAGATAGAAGGACATATCAAGAAGAAAAAGGATAACCTAACTTTCGCATAGGATCGAATGAAACAACATGAAGATCAACATCACATCAAAAAAAGTTTTGATATAGGCGATTTGCTATTTTTATGAATACAACCAGACAAAAAAATGTCCCTCAGCAAGCTAAGAAGGATAAAAAATTATCACCAAATTACTATGTTCCTTACAAGGTGTTGCAAAATATGGGTACTATGGCATACAAATTGGAGCTTCTTGCATCTTCCCAAGTGCCCCTAGTTTTCCATGTTTCATTCTTAAAGAAGGTTATAAGTTACGAGCTCCCAATTCAAAAAATATTCTCAGAACTTGACAAGGAAGGAAAAATCATATTGGAACCCGAAGCAATCATGGAAACAAGAACCTGACAACTACAAAATCGATCAATTTCATAGTATCTCATCAAGTGGAAGAACTTACCCGTTGAAGATTCCACATGGGAGGACGATAATTTTAAACATAAGCATCTAGAACTACTCAAGCATTGAGGAACACACTTTTTGAAGGAGAGGGGCATGTTAGGTCCCTATACTACTAGTGTAACCCCTTATTATATTGTTGTCCCCATGTAGTCCCCATATTGTTATTATTGTGCCCAATAGAAGCCCACTATTGTTATTGTTGTGCCCTTACATTATTATTATTATGTCGGCTCTGATTACATCATGATCCCTTAGACTCCTATATATAGAAAAGAGGTCTTGTCATTTGTATCATCCAAGAATTTTTCATTTTTGTAATGTAAAAGAGGTTGCCCACTTGAAGAGGTTGATTTATAAGGCATTTATCTTTCTTTTATATCATTTTGTGAGCTGGTTTCATAACAGACTCCCCCCAGTGGTAAAGACTTGCACGCTTTTAAAAATACCCCAGGATGACATCTAACAGGAGTTGGACAAAAATTGATGAGGATAATTCTTGTTCCCTATATTCTATCTCTTGAAGGATCCCCTTTCTGCGAATGTTTGAAATAAGTCGGGGTGACATAATCCTGGGAGGACATGTCTTGACAGATAAAGAGTTGCATAGTAAACTTAATGGACTGGATCCATGTTTCAAGACTTGGCTGCATTCAAAGAAGCAAGAGGTAAATTAAACTACCAATAGCTTATAAAGTGGGTTGCACAAGTTATTAACACCCATTTAAAAGTGCTTGATATCGGTGGCTATTAACAACAACGTTTGAGCTATGGTTTTATACAAAAAGGTAAGCCCTCCTTTCCTTGACTATATATATTTTAGCTCCAGAGGTTACATAATGGAAGATCTTTATTGCGGTGGTTCTTTGGAAATTTGGGTGATATTTCCCCTTTCCATTTTGATCATAGATGTTTATCTCCCCCATGAGATTCTGGGTTGATATGTGCTCCTTGATGTGGTTCTAGGTTGAGATGTTCTCCCTAATGATATGCTCTCTGATGTTGATGCGGGTCATAGATTTGGCTCCCCACTAATGTTTCCCAGGTAGTAGCACTGGGATCCCCACTGGCAGTGATTTCGGGTGGTAAGTGGCTCCCCGATGGATAGAGGGTGGTATATTTGGTTTCCCTCTGATGTCAAATTATTCTTCTTTTAGATTCAAGAATGTTTAGCATATGAGCAAGGAAAATCAAGATATAATTAGGAATAAGCAAGACATGAATCGAGATGAACAATGACGATATGCGATGATGAGATTCTTGAGATTGCATATGATTCAATGACATGACACTCATGACATGATGCACGTGGAATTCTCCTTAGTTGAGAAGGAGTGTTAAAATAGGAAACTATGGTTAAATTCCACTCTGGACAACTCATTTGATGGAGATAATGATTGCATTGAATTACTCTTTTCAAGAGGACCAAAATCAACCTAAAAATCACTCAAATTGGGTAAGGGAAAGTGTACTTATGAAGAAAAGCCCACATATGCACATTTGGATAGGTTGGTCGTAAAGAAAATTGGACACCCTTGGAAGGCTATAAATACAAGTGACCTCTACCTCATTTTGACATAATCACGATACAGTCTTCTATTCTCTTTCTTGGTTTTGGATTGCACGAGTTTGAGGCATGTTTGCAGAAAATGGGTTAGCATGAAGGTGAAATTGCAGGGTCCAAAGCTCACATCACTATTTTAGGGTTTTGGGGCTCAGTTGCAGGCACAACATAGATAAATCTAGGCTATAGTCGCTCGTTGGATGGATCATTCGTGTGACTAAATCCATTCAATCATATGCACAACACGTCCTCCATGCGACTGATATCTAGGGTTTCTGAGTCACAGTCGCAGGTTTTCCAAGGATAATTTTGACTGTAATAACTAGATTATAGGTTCAAGGGAACGACTAGAACCTCTTGGTCCCATGCATGACTTCTTCTCCATACGATTGAGATTTAAATGTTGGTTTTTTAGTTGTCTGAAATTTTCTCTTGTTGACCACAGGGTTTGTTAGTTGACTGCAAACAGTGATAGTTCATTACAGGCTTTTGAATCATAGGCTTGAGTATTAGCATTGTTGGGTTCCTTTCATAGACGTTGTAGTTGTTTTTGCTGGATAGTTGTATGGATGAAGATATGGATCATTGTACTCTTTTTTGTTGAATCATTCAATGAAAATATAATAAGAAGAATAATTTGAAAGGGATTTTCCCATAGTGGGTTTTTCCCTAGTCTCTGACCAATCCCAGTGTCTCTATGTGTGAATGCTTTTCTTCTATTGTTTCTTTATGTTTTGTTGCATTGATGATGATGATATTGTTTTTTCTTCATAGTTGCATTTGTTTCTGAATAATGATGTAAATCTAAATAATATTATGGGGTGAATTTAATGTGTTAATGAAAAAATGCAATTATCAAAGCAAAGAATAATATAGCCTTAAGAAAAATTAACAACAACTTGGTATAGAAGGTGGAAAAAGCAATGGTGACTACCCTTAACTAGATATCAGTTATAAATGGGAAGATATTTATCTTCCTTTTCTTTGGTGCACCTCCACTGCTTGTGAGAGCGGGCATTGCTTATTTTCTTCTATTGATAAACTTTGTTCATACTCATTTCACATCATAGAAATGGAAAACAAATAGATTCATTTTTCAAGCCTAACATATATTATTTTTCTCTTATAAAATATAAAATTGAAATATTTTATTTTTAAAAAGAAAGTACCTTGTGATTCTTCAGAGGAATACAATTCCATTTCCATGCAGCATAGAACCTCACAAATGCTAATAGGATAAAATTGAAACAAAGTATGAATAATTAATATTTGTTGCACAAGTTGATTCCATACCATTATTCTTCTACCAAGTGCCAAATAATGCATTCGTCTATATGTAATATCATCTAAGGCCTAACATGAGAAGCACTGCAAGACAGACAACCAAGGATACTTTCCAACTCTCCCATGCATATGAAAAACTCGTACACAACAAGTTATTCCCATTCAGAATTGTATCGGATGTTGATAAGTCACCCTTGGTTGTATCATTGGTTATGGCCCTCCATGTAAGATCCCATATGAATCCTCATCTGCATAATGTAAGATCCCATAGGGAAGGCTATTGAGTTTTATGAAGTTAATGCCTATTGAGTTAGTCCTGCACTAAGTTGTGAGCGCCCATCCAAAATAAGAATCGAATAGAGTATTCATTGAATCTCATTTCACTACCTTTAGATTTGTTCAGTTAATTCTACTGTTAAGTCCACGGGGTTGTGAATTTCTCCAAACCAAGGGCAGATGGTCATACAGTATGCAGAGTCATTGAAATCGGTAAGAAATGGAATGGAGAGGTTTGCGCACTATTCCTTATGAGGACGATGTTGCCATGAGTTAATTTAATGTTATATCACTAAGGAAGGCACCATTGTAATGAATATAAGAATTTGAAGGGTCCAATGTCTGTGTAAAGATCAAGGAATCAAGAATCAAAGTAATATTGACAGGGTCGTTTGTCTTTCATCGAGATTTGAGACAAATTTCTCCTTAGTCGAGGTGATAACCCTTTGGTTTAATTGGAATTGAAAGAGTCGTTCCTTTGGGCTTCAGTTAAAAAAATGCACAAGGAAGGTGTCCGACTTCCTGACGCTGACCTCGATTGGGCCCAGTCGGACAGTTGGGCATGAGAAGCAGTGGGGTAAGTCGATGTGGTTGGAAATTTTAGTTGGTGTATTTCAAAGAATCCTTACCTCTAACCTCATAATCGGGGTTGATCTCCAAATTGTTCTAGTAGGGCCTACAAAAGAAATAAATGTTTATAGTAAGTGTGTTTATAAAGGGTATTAAGTCATGATGTAGGAGCATCACTCCACTCCGTGTTTCAACATCAAACATCTAGAAATATCTTGTAGCTTGCTTTTATTATGTGTCCCCAGAGGGACAGCTAGGCAAGTTTGTTTATTTTATAGTTAAATGACATGTCCCTTTTAGGGACATGTGCCTATTTTTTAGTATTCCCTTATAGAACCCTATTTTATCTCCTCCTTCCTGCTCTTCTTTTATCATCTTTCTCTTAACCCTGATGATGGATCCCATTTGGGATTCGAAACGTTGGTATAAAAATTCTCTTACTGTGGATTCTCCGATCAAAGATTCGAGAACCCTATTTTGTTGTCAACTATGGAAAGGTTGTTGTTTCCAACATGCATGTCTTCGGTTAGAATATTTTCTTACTTTGTATTGTATATATATGTTGTTTAATGGGCACGAGGGGAGAAAAGGAAAAGAAATGAATGGTTTCATTTGTGGTTGAAAAAAGATTTGCTGCAAATTTGATGGTTGCCATATTGTTGTTTTAGCGTTTTTCCACTGTTAGATTATTGTTATAGCATTTTTCCATGGTTCTTATCCTTTTAGTGAGAAGTTCCTATGTAGAAGTGATTGTGTTGAAGTTCTACATTGAATAAATAAATGTGTGATGAGCCTGTATAGCATGTGAAACTTCATCAAATCGAAATTTGAAATCAATCTCCAGGTAAAGAGGAAATTATTTTGATTTTTGGAAAATATGTTTTCCATTTCATTACTACAGAATTTGTGTTTTCAAAGTTCGTTAGTGTGTCTTTATTTTCTTGGATTAGAAGACTATACATTATGATAACTACAATGAAGTGAACACTGACTATTTAAACTTTTTTTAACTATAGAACGATTTGTGAGGGAGGAAACTGCTATCAAAGAAATTTTCCATTTATATTTTTGTGATCAATGTGGAAAATATGGGTCTAAGGTTAGCCCTCCAAACCTTTCGTGCCATAACCAGTTGCAATCGGTTTCCCGACCTCGACTTCATGGATGGTTCTGTCAGTAGTCAGGCTATTGATTTGTGTTCGATGTAAAGGCCCTATGGGTAAATGAAAGCTGACCATAGTTGGGTTTGACCTATAGTCAGACGACCTCACTTTCAGTGGAAGACTCTGAGCCGAACTGTTGTGGAGCTTGACTCTTGACATGTCTTGGTAACCATGCACAAATTGGAATTGCACTGAAATTCCCCTTGAACATTGAGTTTAATGTCTTTTTAAAAGGTCTGTAACCTTGATCCAGGTCCGGGTGTGACAAAGGACCCTCCCAAGACCTTTTACTTTCTATATGTGTTAAATTGAATTTTTAAAAGAACATAAATGAATACAGGTGCATGCTGTAAAGAAGAGGAACATGTCAATCATCAACAACATAAAAACATAAGCCGTTGATAATGGAGTTCGTCTAGGAGGGACTACGTCTCCGGGCCCTGGTGTCAAGATGGTGTAGGCCATTGCATTAAGTGTTGTCAATAGTGATGATGTACATAGAGGTGATGTTGCTATCATACAAGGAAAATGCCCTCACGTAGGAGTGGCTCTAAGAGATGTTCCACTACAGGAACTCTCAGTCAAAAAGACTCTTATCAATATGACACAAACTCATGCATGATGAGCATCCTGCCAACATGGCATAAAAGGGATCTCAATGCAAACATACATGACGACAACATGAGTATCCCATCAACGTACAACAAAGGGATCTCAAAACCAAACATGACAAATCATAACAACAAGTACATCATACAGATGATTCTGCATCACATCAAATAGGAATCATGAGACAAGTAAGAAACAAGATCCCTCACCAACATCAAACAGGGACCTGTATAGCACAATGAATAGCAAAATAAGTACATGAACACACTACATATACCTCACAACCAGGGGCCATCTGAAGAAGCAAATGTCAAACTGTTGAAGTTTTTCATGCCATCGATCTCACAGTATCAATTGCATGGAAATGGCTGATCACACATTAATGTTGACACCTGCATTCCACTTAGAAGAGTGGCTGAAGAATAGAATGAGAAAATGAGAAATCTGAACGAACCATCAGATTTGCGGCATTGAATAGTGCAAAATCGACTGTCCAATTTTTGAATTTTGATAAATTGAGAATCTAGGGCTTAAGGAATCTTTTAGATTCCCCCTAGATTGCTCAAAGATTCTACTCCATGGATGGACTGGAAATTTGCAACTCAAGAGGTGAATCTTCCCTCGCCATTATGATACTTACTAAAAGCCATGAAAAATGACTATAAACTTGACTATATTCCGACATGGAGAAAAAATACCTCCTTGGGAATATTTCAAGGATCATGGTTCTGCTCACTGTTTCTACAGCGGTCACGGTTCCACTTGCATACTGAAAAATGGCCAAAAAATGCAGAACTCTGATGGAGACACGGACAACTCCATTGCATTCATGGCGTCGAGAAGTGCTAAAACCATATAAAATCTGTCAAAATTTTACAAAGTGAAATTTCACCCCTCTTGCAAAATGTTGCGTCGAACTGTGTGTCAAGATTTTGCCTCCATTGTCTCGAAATCCATGCTTGCTCTTGGTTCCTCCATGCCCGTTGGTGCACTGAAAAATGATGGTTTTATAAAATTTTCCTGGGCAGATTATTCAATAAATTGGTTATGGCAATGGCAGAAGTAGGAATTGGTTGAGGAGGGGTCGAGTGGTCAAACCCTGCCCCTCCATTTTTTTGCATGTTATTGTTTTTTAAACAAACGAATTTAAAAAAGGGGTCGAGTCTGCATTGGGCGGTCTGCCCCTTACCTCCATAATTCCATATGCAGTAAATGGTACGAGGGCGCATATTTTATTGGTTTGGGAGGCACCTTGTTTTGAATAGAACATGGTACATTGCATGGTGTTCAAACATGGAAGAGTGTGTGATGGAGCCGCCGTGTGGGTGGGGCTAGCCCTCCTGCTAGCCGTGGGTTCAACTCCCACCGGCTCCGGCCTTTATGACATGTGATAGAGTTTTGGATGAGGTGTGGGCCGTGCCCACCCCATAATAATATTAATGAGGTTTGGATGTGCGGTTAGGCCGGCGGGGATCATGGCCCGTCGAACCCTTTTAATAGAAATTTTGTTAATGTGATTTGGGTGCAACGGTGGTGGCGGGAGTCATGGCCCGCCACCAATTATATATATATATATATATATATATATATATATATATATATATATACTTGATTTTTTTTTTAATAAATAGTCATTTTTAAATTTTTAAAAATAAGGGATATTGGGAAAATTAATGAGGCCGCAATTTCAACCGATTTCAGGAGCTAGGTTTCATGCCTCGAGGTCGGTCAAATTGTAGGACATTTAAACCTGACCTAGAGTCCAACTTTGACCAAAACTTTGACTAGCTCGTTCTCCCTCATACGAGCTCAGATTGACGAACCGTTCACACCTTTGCGATCAGGACGACAAGATATATGCTCTAGTCTTAGGTCAAAGTCATTTTAAGCACTTTGATTTTCGGGCGTTCGTAAGCCCTCTTTGTCTTGTGTGTCTCTAGAGCCACCTAGATCAATCCTACCCATTGAGGAGCTATTGGTCCTCCAAAAGAATGAAAAAATAATCTGCAATTTCTTTGTACCTTGTTTGCATCACAAGCATCCTGACAGTTCTCACTTCCATCTCCTTCACCTTTGTTCCTCGGAGCCTTAAGAGATGAGCCGACACCTGCAACCTCTGCAACTTGTAGTACATTGTCTTGCAAATTACATGCTTGCATTTCATGAACAACTAATGACCCAAGCGTCCCACACATGCCACGAGTTTATAACACATACTCGGTGGTCAAGTTTACAACAAGATGTATGCAACACTCCAACTATGAAAACAAGGCCAACATATCATTTTTGCTTCAACAAGTGATGGAAAACACATCATCACTACACCACATGATTTACAATCATAAGGCAAAACACTATTGTTTCTTTGACATGTGATGGAAACACGACATCACTCTCAGAGTGTAAAATGCAACTCAAAATAAGACTAGGCATCATTATTGTTGAACAAGTGATGGAAAACGCATCATCACTTTTACATTTTAAAATGCAACAAGTGATTTACAAAAGCACGACCATGAAACACTAAGGAGCCATTTTTCACTTATCAAGGTGAACAGGTCATGACCCTGTGATGGTTTTTCTTGTCGAACAATTGTTTCATTTGGTTCACGCACTGATGCTTTGTCTTTAAGGTGTTGCTCTAGATGGAGCCTTCAACAAGTGGCTCTTTGATGGCCACTTCTATCATAGTGACTGCCATAGGTCTTCTTCCTCTAGATTTGTTTAACATGTTTCTTTACCTACTGTTGAGAGGGCTTTTCACGCCTCATCCTTTTGTGTGTTGCCATTCTTTTCCAACACTTATAAAATGTATGGTTATGCAATCCACAAAAGGCACATGTCTTTCGATGCCATGTTTTATGTTCATCATTAACAACATGATCATAATTGAAATGAAAATTCGAATGTCGAGAGTGGCTGTAACTTTCCTTGCTGTCTCTGGTGTCATTATGGCAATGAGAGCTTGCCTCAGCTCTTTCCTTGCAATGTAAACTACCATGGGATGATGGGGATGTATTCCCATCAGTCTCTTCCCTCGCCAATTTCAACGATGTCTCAGACGAATCTGACACCTTCGAGCATTCTCCTTTGGTGTATCTCGAGCCTGCAAATTGAGGTCTCCGCACAACCTCCAATGGTTGTGTTTTGCCTTGGTTATTAACACCAATTTTTTTTTTTCTCCTCATGCCTCGTCCTGGTAAGGAGCCTCATGTTTGTCCTTGTAATTGGGATCTCCAAATATCCAACAAAAATCATACTATGTGATGATGAAACCGAAAGGAAATCCACATCTTTTACCTCCTCTGTCAATTTGGAAAGAACTGATGAGGGCTTCTCATCATCTGTTGTTGTTGGTTCGGTAACTATTGTGGCGCATTCTTGTTATAGATATATTTGGGCATTGCAACCCAAATCTTATATGTCAATAAACCAAGGGCTCTTTAACCCCTAAAAGTGTTATTTCATACCCTAAAGGATCATAGTCAACTGATGACATTATTCCATATAAGTTCCACCTGAAAAACCACTCAGAACTGACCAAAATTGGACCATACTGACTACTCCACTGTCAAGGTGCAATGCATACTGACTCCTACACTAGCCAGGTGTGATGCATACTGAAGAGGCCTTCTGTAGGGTGCGATGAGCTAGAATGGACAAATGTCTGAGATAGTTTGATAAGTGGATACTCATGGAATCTTCTAGAAACTTCTCCTATGACACTTGCCTCTCTGAATTCACCCAAGGATGAGTAAGAGATCCAAGAAATCTCTAAGTGGAACCAAGAACTACAAGTGGAATGACACTAATCAAAAACCCAAAGATGAATCACACCCTTGCAGACATCTATAAATGGATCCCTCATCTAAGAGATCTGGAGGCTAGAATTTTGTAATTTGCAAGGAAGTGGTGATAGTTTGTCTTTGAGAGGAACATTGTATTGTTGGGTGATCTTGCTTTTCATGAGGTGAAGAGGGCTTTGATGCTCGGAGGATGATGTTGGATTAGACAGTTGGGTTGTAATCCTCTCTTCTATTATTAATAAAGTTCTTTGAGATTTCCTCCATACAATCTTGTACTTGTGAATCTTGTTATTTGTGAATGCCATTGTATGTTCAATGTATTTCTAATTTTGCATTGTTTATGATATAATAGATCGAGATGCTTTGATGGTGTTTTGTTACTTTGTTTCTATGAGTATTCTCTAATCGGGACAAGTAGGAGAAGAGTTACAAGCTCTATCAAGGGGGAGAGAAATAAAGCAAGGAGTCAAGCGAAAGATCCAGGTTGGCCCCTTTGCTTCTCTCTTATCTATCATACATAAAGAAAATCATGAATTTCTTTGATTGTTTGTTTCTAGGATAGCTACCAATCCTAGTGGGACTAGCAGATCGAAAAGACACTAGTTTTCCCGGAAACAAAATGGTGACTCTACTGGGGAGAAAATAGTTTTTTTGTTTGTTATTGTTGTTTGATTTATAAACTATAAACGGAGCCTGAAGTTAGCAAGATAGCCTTCGAACTACTTTTTCTATGCAATCGCAAAGTAGATGAACACTGCTTCAGTCAATCTCCGGTTTAGTTTATGAACTAAACATCTGACTTACAAGCATCCTATATGCCCTTGTGGTAGCTCATTAACCTCCCAAGGTCATACCTCTGTACTTTGCTCTTTGTTGTCCATAATAGCTCAGCTTAATCCACTGAAATCAGCTATAAATTTGAGCCAAAACCCATCTCAGTTGCGCTCCCTGGCCCATCGCACTTTCTCTAACTGGAAGCTAGTATGCATCACACTTCCTGTGTGTAGTAGGTGAGATGCATCCCTGTTTCTCTGAGGCACATGTGCGATGACTGAGTAATCCTATTTCTCTCCTTGAAATTTGGGTTTTTGTCCTTGTTTTCGGCTCTGTTTGGTTGTTTTGCTGCTTATGAATAGTATCTCATTACTGAAGCCTCCTTGCTTTACATAGTAAAACCTTCATTGATAAGGATTAGTAAATTTTTTAATGTATTTTTCTATCATTTACAATCTCTTGTCGAAAAGTTACTTAAATCGAACTGTCATTTTTGTCAAAAAGAGAAGTGTCGTAAAGTCTTCCTTCTCTAGATAGTCGATTGAACTTTCTGTCTTGTATTTGATTTGGTTTATTGTTATTTGAAGTGTCGAAAGTATTTTCTATTCGAAATTGAAAAGTGTCATTTAGTCTTCCTTTCCATTTTGAAAATAAATTGTCGAAATGTCACCTTGAAGGAAATAGTTCAGATCTATACTTAATTCTCCTTTTGGCATTCCTCACATTAAGGAAATGAAAAACAAATACATGCATTTGCATTTGCATTTAGACTGTGTGCGAAAATTGATTTAGGAAAAGTGCATTTAGTGTGTGCTCTTTGCTCTGTGGTTGAAAGAATCGTAATCTTCCTTCCTTAGTATCTAGGATTTTCATTGCTAAAAATAAACAATGATTGTTTATCATTTTAGATTGCATATTTAGGAATTTTACACCTACATCACACAGTGAACCTTGAAAGGCAAATTTCTAAACAAGATCAACTCTAAAATAAATCTCAATGAACGTAACAACACTTTGGAACATAACACAACACATCTAGAGGTCTAGGCTAGAGACATGTTCTGACGTCGTAAAATCTAGTAACTACCATTTTCATTGAAGGTTGGGTGATTCCTCCTCTTTGATACGACAAGTCTTAGCACGGACTTGTGCTCCCTGTACCATTGAGTATATATTGGCAGACCACAATAGGCTTATATCCTTTATCCATAGGAAGCCGTGTCTATCGCCCTATTGATCGCAATGCACTGAACACAACATTCGAGAAGATTGACTACCATACATAAGTCCTTGGTAAATTCTCTTTAATTTACCACCAAGGTGTATATTGCAGTTTTGTGATTGGTTTGGTAATCCCTCTATCTAGATCTCTAGAGTAGTCACTTTCGTTCCTTTTCAACTCCTTAAAAGAAAAGGTCCATCTGAGCACTTGTCACTTTAGGCTCATTAAAAATCGAAGGGGACTAGAGTCATCTTTAGCTTTTTATCGACTCTTAAAAATTGAAAAAGCAAAGTTGTGTCAAAGCAACATTAAAATTTATTAAATTCATAATAACAACATTTTCCCTTTAATTTTGAGTTGATCAAGTAATCTGAAATTGTGGAAGAAATTCAATCAAAACCCCGTCGTTCGTGAAGATTAGCAAGTCAACCATCTTTGACTCCGGAAACGAAACCATTCTCCTGCTCTATTTGAAACTTGTGTTTCAATAACATCAAAGGCTACAGTTACTCCTATCATTTCCAATACCTTTGCCTTTACAGAAGAAGTCCTGCAGATACAAGAGGATAATAGAATTGATTGTAGTGTAACGATAGACACTTCCATACCTAAAATAGTTTAAGAAAGAGTTGATCCAGAGACTGAAGTTCATTCACCTGAACATCTAGAAGTTGAAATCCAGAATTCAGAAAGTGTCACCCCTCAAGTATTTGTCACTGCAGAAGCTATACCTTCTGCGGTTCCAGAAATATTTTACAGACCTGAATGTCTACCTCTTCCACCTAGACTGTTTGCTATAGAAGAGATAGTAGAGGATCTTCCATCCAATACCCCATTATAGTTTGAAACTGGGATCCATTTATATGCTTCTACCCCTGAAGTTAGTTCTTTTAATCATCCTTCATCATAAGTTCCTGTTGAATCGTTAGGAAATCTTTTGGATAGACTAAATATGTTGGAGCAACCGTTAACATCTAGGGCTGTGTCATCTGATACAACCATAGTGGAACTTCCTACTGCTATTCCTACGATGTTTGCTGGTATACCATATGTCCCAACTAGTTATCAATCACTAGATGGAGTCCACTCAGGGATTGTTTCAACGACATGTTTTGTTCCTATTTGTTCATATGGAATCCTATCTGGCATTTCTTATGTTGAAACTCAGCAAATTGATCCTGCATGCCAATATCAATTTGGGCAGTCTAGTCTTCAAAGACCGATATATCCATTGAGCACTAGATTTTCGCCATATGGGGGGCAGTATCCTTTTTCATTGTTCCCTCCTAGAGAACAACCATATGAGAGTTCACAACAAAATTCAGGTCAAATTGGAATTACATCCAGTGGTTGGGTACCAATACTGCCTCAACAACCAAGGGTTGTATATTCAATGCAACCAATCCAACCTGTGTTGAATATTCCCACTACCTAAGCAACAAGGCTTTGTAGGTCATGGACAACCGCATTTTCAAAACGGTTAACAACAACCATACTATAATGGTTATGTCCATCAACCCTATCAAAGTTACCAGCATTAAATACATTATGTTGATATACAAAGGCCAACTGTGTAGGCAATCCCATCTTATCCTGGTATGCTTCGTCGAACCTAAATCAATAGTTTCCTTCTGTAGCAACTCTAGAATTACCAGATTTGAACCATTTGACGAATGATCCAATTGCATACGCCCCTTGGTGGCCAATGATTCCTCATAAACTTCCCTCCGATATTCCTAAATTTAATGGAAATACAGGTGAAGATCCATCAAATCACGTAATGAATTTTCATTTGTGGTGTTCATCTAACATCCTAAATGATGACTCAATTAGGCTTCGCTTTTTTCAGAGAATGCTAACTAGTTCGGCAGCGAAATGGTATATTGAATTTCCTATAGCTTCATTTGATAACTTTAGCACCCTTGCCACTACTTTTTTAACCCACTTTCAGTTACCTATAAGGTACGAAACGGGGATGGAACTCCTTACCAACTTCAAATAGACAACAACCACTCACATATCTGATCAGATTCATGAGTGGTGACGTCGTCGATGAATGGTAAAGATGTATGTTCCTGATCAGCTTTTAGCTGAGTGGTTTATTAAGTCCTTATTACCATCCATAACTGAGGACGTGGCAAAAGGAGGAGTTGTCACCGAAGAGCAAGTCATTGCTCGTGCCCAATATTTAGACTTGATCTATACTCAGTCTGGCACACTCTATGATAAAATTCCTAATGCTCCTAGACCAGAATTTTCTGTTCCCGCTCCTCCTAAATCGAACAGGGACTCTCACGTCGGCGATGGCGTAATTGGTTCCTCGAGCATGCAAACCGCAAAGGCTCCATCTGGTAAAGCCCTTGCAGTTTCTAGTAAAAAAGCACATGACAAACCTCTTGCCTCGGAGATTAATGCCATGTCATCTAACAAGGGAAAGAATCCAAAGCAACCAAGGGGCAAGAAGAAAGGGAAAAATAATAAGAAGAAATAGGAGAATTCACCTCCTGAAAAATATTTTGAAAACCCTGTTGGACAAAAGAAACCTTGTCAACCATGTTTCATATGTGATGAGGACCATTTCACGAAAAGTTGTCTGCATCGAGTTAAGGTTACAAAATTTTTAAAAGCTTCAACTATCTCAGTGGTGTTGACTGATCCATTTCCAAACCAAAAAACTAATCTGGTTGCTATCGATCATGCTTCCACATCACAAGTGCTTATGCTATCCATCTCAAAACAGTGAAATGATGCTTTGATATCGAAAAGGAATAAATATTATGGGAATCCACAGTCATCGAACAACAAGGCTATAGAACAACCCAGTAGTTCGACGACAACTTCACCAGAAGTTGTTCTGCCCATCATTCCTGAATTAACTACAAAACTGCCGAAGGGAGTAGTACATAAATAGACATTTAATCCTCGTGCTCGAGTAGCACAAAATTATAATATAGTGGAGGATCTAGCTCAATCGCCATCCACTATGTCGACCCTTGAGGTACTGCAAAATTGCCCCTCCCAAAAGCAAGCTTTGTTATCAACAATAGGTGGGATTGATCCAACGGATTCTAATCTTGTGTCCTTTAACCATAAAGGATATGAACCTCAATTACCAGCCCAACTCGATTTCCTTATCCAGGTAAAATACCTCAATAAAACTGTTCATCGAACAATCATTGATGAGGGGGCATCTACTTGCATTATGTCAATGAGTTCCTGGAAAACTTTAGGTTCACCACCCTTGTCGCAATCATCAATGACATTAAAAGCATTCGATGGAAGAACATACACACCGTATGGGATTTTAAGTAACTTGCAAGTAGAACTGGGGGGCAAGATAGTAGAAATTGAGGTCGAAGTCATTGATGGAAACCTTGACTACAATATCTTGTTGGGAAGGTTGTGGATCTATGCTATGGCCAATGTTGTGTCTACATATTTTAGAAAGATTGCATTTCCCTTCCAAAGTGGAATTACAATTGTTGACCAACTAACCTTTTTCCCGAACATTTCACAAGCTACTGGAAGCATTCCATTGATCCATGGAAGTTCCCAATCGCTTCAAAATATTGGAGTAGGTCTCCTAAAAGACCCTTCCTTAATGGGTACTTTTGCCCTTCTACCTCCAAGCAATATGGCGGAAGTGGCAACAATAGAAACCTGTCATATGATATCTTCTACATCATCAAATATTAAGAAGAACTTTGACCATTTTGAAAGTGTGGATCATCGCGAGGTGTTGCTCCCAAGCCCCATTGAATCTTTGTAGCAATCAATTTTTTGGGCCTGGGCGGGGAACCCAAATCAACACTCAACGAGTGTTTGGATAGATAGGCCTCTAGAGTATGGTACCTCTTCCGATCCTTGGTCTAGTATACATTCTATAAACGAAGGAATCATTCATTCGATGATGATAGGAGAGACGTTGTGGCAGGATTACCACCATCGTTCCTACCTTCAAGATAATGATGAAGATTATTTGAGTGACCTTAATCATCCTTCAGTTTTTTATTTTCTATCAAACATTGTAAATACAATGGATACCGAGTGAAATATGTCCAATAATGAGGAAACTATCGCCATCAATATCTCGACCAAACCTAATGTTGTAGAAAATAGTCATGTTAGCAAATTGTGTTCTCCTACAGAACTGGAAATATACTACGCTCTCTTTTGCGAATTTAGAGATGTCTTCGCTTGGTCATATGAAGAAATGCCAGGCATTGACTTGAGAATCGTTGAACATGAAATCAATATGTATCCAGATGTCAAACTAATACGATAACGGCTTCAACTGGTTCACCCAAAGAAAGCCGCTGCCATTAAAATAGAAGTTGAAAAACTTTTGCATGCTAGTTTCATTTACCTCGTTCCTCTCATTGATTGGGTATCGAATATTGTTCTTGTGATGAAGAAGCAATCAACAATTAGAGTGTGCATCGATTATAGGGATGTAAATCAATCATTTCCAAAAGAAAACTACCCTACACCCTTCATTGACCCGATAAATGATGAATGTGCTAGATGCGAAATCTTTTCATTCATGGATGGACTTTCTAGATACAATCAAATCAATATTCGCCCAAAGGACCAGTCAAAGACTGCATTCATATGTCCATGGGGCATGTTCGCATATCGTAAACTACCTTTCGGTTTGAAGAACGTAGGGGCAACCTTTCAGAGGGAAATGAACTATGCCTTCCATGACATCAAGCACATCGTTCAATCATATCTCGACGATCTACCAGCTCATTCACGAAAGTGGACTGATCATCCGAAACATTTAAGAGAAATATTTCTACGTTGCTAACACTACAAGATACGACTCAACCCGCACAAGTGTGTGTCTTGTGTTGGTTCTAGTCGACTACTTGGTTTCGTAGTTTCTAAGGACGAAATTCGACTCGACCCATGTAAGGTTCAGGCAATCCTTGACATGCCTCCACCTTCAAATTTGCTTCATATTCAGAAACTCCAAGGGAAAGCAAAATTTCGAAGGAGATTCATTCCAAATTACGCCAAACTTGCTAAATGTTATATGCGTCTTTTGAAAAAAGAAGTACCCTTCAACTGGGATCAGGTTGTGCAAGCTTACTTTGATGCTTTAAAGGGTTCCCTAGTAAAAGCATCATTAATGTATGCTCCTGACTATCAAAAAGACTTTAACCTGTATCTCGTCGCTACAGATACAACCATCGCCATGGTTTTAGTACAAGAAGACAATGGAATAGAACATCCTATGTATTATTTAAGCCGCAACTTAAATGATACAGAAAGAAAGTACTCCTATGTTGAAAAGTTGGCCTTAGCAGTTGTTCAAGCAGTACAGAGATTTCGACACTATATTCTCTTTCGCAAAACCACCATCTTGTCAGATTGCAACCCTATGACCTACATTCTGTCGCGTCAATTAATAGGGGGAAAATATTCCAAATGGATTGCAATTTTGCAAGAGTTTGATCTAGAATTCACAAAATCCAAATCAAAGAAATATCTCGTCTTCACGAAGTTACTTTGTGACCTCCCATCATCGTCCAACGATTTAACATCTAAAGCATCAATCGTGGATGAAACTATGTTTCTAATATCATCAAGTGATCCTTGGTACGAAGATATACTATATCTCCAAACCCAAACCTTTAGGCCTAATACCTCTCGCTTTGAACATCGGTGTATTCAATACAAAGCCAAAGACTACATGATCGTCAGTGATGCACTTTACCGTCGTGGTATCGATACAGTTCTACGAAGGTGCCTCATGCATGAGGAGGCTGAAAAAGCCCTGAATGACTGCCATTCATGTTCGTGTGGGGGGCATCTATCTGGTTAAGATTGCATAATTGCAGTCAGAAGTTGCCATGCTTGTCAGATATTTGATCGCAAAACTAGATTAGCACCTGTACCACTGCATCCAGTAGTTGTTGTTGGGCCATTCGCTAAATGGGGCATAGATTTCATGACATGTAGCCCCACCTTAGCCGGGGGGCATGGGTATATTATAGTTGTTGTCGACTATTTTACAAAATGGGCCGAGGTGATGCCTACATTAAACAACAGTGGCGAAACGGCAGCTCTTTTCTTTTTTAATCATGTAGTCTCTAGATTTGGTGTTCCACAAGCTATAGTCATAGATCATGGATCACATTTTCGCAATCACATGATGGTTGAATTAAATTCCAAATTATGACTATCCCATGATAGTTCTACTCCATATTATCTGCAGGCTAACGGACAGGTTGAGGCAATCAACAAAGTCCTTAAGCGCATGCTGCAGAGAATGATCAGAGTCCACAAATGGAATTGGCATTTAATCCTATACTCATCCCTGTGGGCATATAGGACTTTGGTGAGAAATGTGACCGGATTTATGCCTTTCCAGTTGGTGTATGGTTTGGAAGTTGTCTTACCAATTCAGCGCGAAATTTCGTCTCTCAAGCTTGCCATTGATCTGCTTCCCAAAACTTCGGAGGAAGAGGCTCGTTTCTTGGAACTAATCCACTTGGATGAAACCTGTCGTGACGCCGCGCTAGCTAATGAAGCTCATAAGAAACGTGTCAAGGCACAATTTGACAAAAATTTTAAGCCTCGTGTCTTCTTCGAAGGTGACCTGGTCTTGATTTACGATCAAGACTCTGATAAATTGGGAGCAGGTAAGTTCGAACCATTATGGATGGGCCCCTACATTGTCAAATGAGTATTGACAAAAGGAGCTTACGAGTTGGTCGATTATGATGGGATTCCTCTGTCACAACCTCGAAACGGGTTGTATCTTAAATGTTACTATGCTTGATTCAGTGTAGTAATCCCTTTATTTTGTTACATTTTTGTTTTCCTTTAGAGTTGTCATTTTGGTTAGGTAATCCACTTTGTTTTTGTTGCAGATGGAAGACATTTTGGAACCATTTGTTGGGTATGCAGATGGAGCTAGTTGTAGTACACAAAGCCTATATTCTACGGGCTGGGCCATTTTTGCTCCAAGCGGCGAGTTAGTAAGCTTCAGGGGGATATGTATTGTTCGATCAACAAACAACATCGTTGAGTATAGCGCGTTGATTGAACTTCTCTCTGATATCATTTCGCGTGGCATACACTGACTCATTGTCAGGCTAGACTCGCAACTCATCATCCTACAACTTACTGGCATTTATTCCGTTCGGAACCCAACTATTTATCGTATGCTCCTAAGAGTCATGATTTTAGAAAGATAGTTTGATTCCATTCAATATCAATACATTTCCATAAACTTAAACACATTAATTGATTCATTAGCAAACTATTCGTTGGATAGACAGTTGCAACATTTGTAAAGAAAACATTTTATATTAACATTTACATCTGGATCACATAACTTAGCTAAAATAAAACTTCGAAAATAAAAAATATATAATTGTTTACAGTTTTTACAAAATATTTCGTGTCCAAGACAAAATTGTTCATGTGACCAAGAAACTCAAAAATGAATGCAGAAAAGCGTCCTAAACTAATGATGTTGGTGGTAAAATGTCACCGCCTGTGCAATCATACGCAAGAGCCTAGTCCATCGACTTGGCACGCCAGTAGTATGGCGCTGTAACCTCAGAGGTAGCTCATCGGTCCTCACATCCTGAATACCAAGAGTGAGACCCTTGATCTGATCCTGCAACACTGCCAGGGTCTCCGCTACATCCAAATTGTGAAGGATGGCCCTCCCTATAGCCTCTCCTGCTAGAACGTCAGCTGCCGCCCTTGGGCATGCCGCTGGTCGCATTGGCCCAATATTTGCACAAGTATATGAGTTTGATTAGTCTTGATAACTTTTAAAGATGAAAAACATTATAAAATTGATAAACAAAGATATGGTCGAATTATTTTACCCATAGCACTCCACTACTCGCCAGTTAGTAATGACTAGTATAATTTGAGGGGGAAAACCACTCTAGAGCACCAAATCCCAAATTTGAAATAGAGTTATGAAAATGAAAGGTAAAACTACTTTTATGATTACTATACATGTACTTCAAGGAAAATGTTAGTTTTAACTCATTTTTTGTATATATATATATATATATATATATATATATATATGTATGTATGTATGTATGTATGTATGTATTAATGTATGTATGTATGTATGTATGTATGTATGTATGTATGTATGTATGTATGTATTTCTAATTAGTTTGATGGAGCGATTGAGCAGGTTGAATGACCAATGAAAGAATATGATGTGCTAAATGACGAATTAAAAATTTTGACCACAAAAGGAGCAATGATATCACATGGTTCAAGCTCGTTAAAAAATAAACCCACCTTTGGTAAATAACCTTTGTGATTGCCATAATGTCAGCGTTTTGAGCCTTGGTTGTGTTCCTGCCATCACCTCCATTATTTTGGTCGATTATACATTTCCACTTGATTGTTTACCCTTTTGAGGAACAACTGCGACGAGTGGTCCTGTTAGCCACCCTCTTCACATCACCATGTTTTGAGAAGTTCCAAGCTCACCCAGAACCAGTTGCTACCATAAACACCACTCATTCCTCAAAAAACGAGTCCACTTTAAACTCTTTTCAGACTGGTTAAATATGAAAAGATTGTCGAGCAATTGGCCTCTCCAACTCGCTAAAGTAATTGGAAGTGCCATCCCTCTTGCATATTTTAATTTTTTGGACCTGAGGGATTATCCCACAAAAATATCGAGCACTTGTTTTTTCGGC
This sequence comes from Pinus taeda, assembly GCA_000404065.3. Lineage (NCBI taxonomy): Eukaryota > Viridiplantae > Streptophyta > Pinopsida > Pinales > Pinaceae > Pinus > Pinus taeda. The sequence continues at coordinate 24,183 of APFE030168706.1, forward strand.
TCGCTAAAGTGATCGAAAAATCATCCCTTACGTATTATTTTATACTTTTTTGGACTTAAGGGATTATGTTACGAAAAAGGACTGCTGGAGTTTCCTTTTCGTCCCTTTTCAAACTCTCTAAACATGAAAAGAACCAAGTTATCCTTGTCCACTTTTTAAAACTATAGCAACAAACTTGTCCGCCCAGACAAGAACGAGTTTCATTGTCCCTAGGCTCGTTAAAACATAGCAACATCAAATTATAGAACAAGCATATGTTATCCTCCTCAAGCTTGAAAAAAATAAAGAGGTACTGGTCAATAATGACTGGGGAAAAGGGAAGAAAACTTAAAGGATTTTATTGGTAGCAGGTCGCTCTTGAACATGACACTTTCACTCCATCACCATGATTGAGTCGGGTTGGGTTATTTAGTTCACCGGTCATATCACCGTTGGTCCATTGTACCATCCATCTTTTGGGGATGCTACCAATCCATCTCAGTGTCGCCAATATGTTCAAGAGAAGTCATTTAGAGAATTCACCATCCGGTTAACGCCTCATCCACTGCAATACCTTCACCCTCCATTTTTCATGACCATCATTCTTGAACCTTGTATCATTAGATAGTTTTCACCTCCAGAAAATCATTTGCTTCGTTTCATGTCGTTTATGTGGGATACATTAAGGCCCTCCTACGATGGGTCACTTCTTGTCGACATCAGCTCATTATCCAAGAAGTTGACTTAGAAACAACCCTTTCAGTACTTTGAAGCTTGCATGCCTCAATGGAAAGTTGCTCACTTTTGGCGAAAAGTTTACATCAATGGCCTTTGACCGAGAGATTTTGCGTGGTGTTCAACATCGGATCATATATTCACACCACGTAAATTGTATTGTGGTACCTTGAGAGTAATTATCATTATCGATGATTCCTCTTGCGCCTGTTAACAACTTACATTATTGGTTGGTAATTAAGCGATGTCTTTCCATGTTCAACTTCAGAACATCTTTTCACATGTATTGACTTGTACATTGGGCGAAGATTGAACAAGTTTGAAGACCCCGGATCTAGTTTCATCCATCTGGGCGATATATTCAGGAATAAAAAGACATCAAATGTACACAGAAGTTGCACAGATGATCACCCAAGCTAAGGGATGATGACTCTACATATAAAAAATCACCAGTCAGCAATTGCAGATGATTATTTGTTCTATGTACATGAAAATGAATTTATAAAGCTGAGCATGGGAATGCCCGCCTCAACTAGATCATGGAAAATTATATTGTGATGATGTATTGTATTGTATCTTATACAGGTCGTCTTCCAATTCGAATACCTCAGATCCTCATGATAAAGCATTTCACCCGACATCTAAAGATTTATGACTTCATGCTTTAGGGGGCAACAATTATAGACATATTTGGGCACTTTTATCACTCAGGTTTTCCTAGAAGTTGTGTAAGAGGAAAGTATACCCGAGGTAACCACAAACCAACCTTTTAGGTGCAGAATCTAGCCAATCTGCATCCAGAGAGGGCTCTCTCTTTATGATTTATCTTTGTTCTTGGAAGGTTTTAGGCTAGTTATAGATTCAAGAGTTTGTTTTGGGAAAATGGTGGAATCCACAAACTAAGGGCAAGATTGAGAGCTTTCAGTCCATTGGGCTATGGAGTAAAAGGATGGATTTGCTGGATTTCTATTCTAAGCACAAGATGGTATTACAGGGCAAGATAGCTAGATAGAGAACAATCCTTAAAATTTAAAGTGGATGGGATGAATTTGAAGGGATGAAAGGCAACTAAGAGTCTTTCACCATGTCCAAAAGAAAGAAATGAAATGAATACAAACAAAGAGCAATGAAGAATCCTTTGTTATAGTAACCAACAGTGTTTAAATTAGTAAAGCAAGAACATTTTAGAATTCATGCTTATAACTAATTTAGAGGAAAACATAAAAAATAATAACATTTGGAAACAGAGTACAATTAAGCAAATTCTGTTTCAATCTCTTACGCAAATTATTCAGGAATGAATATGATGGTATTATGTGTCTAATATTAGTAAAGCAAGAGCATTAAAGAATTCATGCTTATAACTAATTTGGAAGAAAAAATCAAGAATAATAACATATAAAAACAGAGCACAATTAAGCGAATTCTGTTCCAATCTCTTATGCGAATTATTCATAAATGGATATGATGATATTATAGACTGATATAAAATTTCAGAGAAAGGGCAGAAACACTTATTGAACTAATGTCCAACACATGAATCCTGCAACAACTCCTGTGCTTTAAATCCTCACCCAGCCAAGCCACGAAAAATTTCTCCAAGTGCTTTTATTCTGAAGTTTCAATGTTACAGCCAAGTAATGGAATCCCCCAATGCTTCCAAGAGTGGAGTATTTATACCAATTCTAAACTAAAATATCTTGAAACAAATATCAAAATTGGTTCACAAATCTCTCCAACTATTTACATAAATAGAACTTAATTAAAAGACACTCAAACTAATGCATTTATTTGGCACTATTTTGTATGGATAGGTGATGACAAAGAGAAGAATTCGAATTTGATCCAACTCTTAGTTGATGATGAGGCATCCAAGTCACTAACTGTTTCCTTTCTTTGTGCAATCTGCTCCAACAATTCTGCAAACTTGGGGTCTAATGATATTTTTGTATTTCTCAATCCGTAATAGATATGTAAAAAGTGAAAGAGGTTATTGTAGATCAATATGTTGGTCAGATAAATCTCTTTAATTTTCCAAAAATTCCTCTCCAGCTATGCATAATAGTCTCTGTAAAAAATATGTGTAAAATAGAGTTTTACAGAGTCTGAAACATGACCTGTAAAGATGCGCATGTAGCTCTCATTATAAAATCACTGTGAAAAGCCTGAGATAGGTTTTTGTATATGGGTATCTTAGGAACAAAAACCTCCTTCAGTTTTGTATGAAGTATTTTGGATTGGCCAAAATACTCTCTGCAAAATGATGACTTAAATTGAAATTTTCTGCAAAACGTGCTTTCCAACATTGTTTAATATTTCCAAAACCATAATGGCTGTTAGAAACGTGAGAGAGGTTTTTGTAGATGTCCCTCTTAAGAATATAAACCTCCTTCATTTTTGTAAAATTCATCTTGGATTGATCACAATATTTTCTGCAAAACTATGACTAAAATATGCAATTTCTGCAAAAATGTTCCTTCTTGTTATGTTTTTTCATCTTTTTACTTTCTTGCTCTTTTGACTGTTTTACTTTCACTTTAGACAAACCTCAATATTGGTGAAATTATTATCATCTCTTTTTACCATTTTACTGCCTTTTGTATTCACTTTTACTGTTTACCTTTGACTGCTCTGTAACTTCGTTTTAACTTTCACTGACTTTTACCTGATACACTTTAACCACTGATACTCTTTAGATGTTATGCTTTCTAACCTCTGTTTGAATAGATTTGATAAAAATCTTGGAGTAAACAAATCTTATGACTAGTATTAAGACTTTTTATCCAAGGATGTGATCTTCTGATTACCTCTTCAGGGGACAACCAAGTAGATTTTTCAAGCAATTCCCCAATGGACAAGGGAGTGAGGTTTTGACCAGGTTCAAAATGGAGCATCATATTGATAGCTTGGGGAGTAATGGGGAAAAGAACACTCTAGTCAAGGGATATTACAGCTCTTTGAGTCAGATCATAGTTAGAATGGCAGTAATGGATGATTTCTGGGAAATAAATGACTGAAGGAATGAGATACCTTGGGAGATTGGATTCCCACAAACCTATAAGATCATGCCCCTTTGAGTATTCGTCTCTGCAGCGATAATAGCTCAATAGGGGACTTTCATCAAAATGCAGGTCTTTAATTTGGAAATCTTCATCTATCAAAGGTAAATATTCCAATTCACGGTGAGGAGCATTTAGTGGAGTAATATTCAGAGCTGCTGACACCTCCATTTTGGTTCTTGTGGATTCAAAATCGAGGTTTCAGATGTGGGCCCGTCGGGCTTTAAAACAAGGAAAGGCACAATATAATCACCCAGGGAGAAATTAACAGGCGAAAAACCTTAGGAAGGACTCATGATGACTATTAATCACGTATGCACAAAGAAATGAGTTACGGGCAGTCGGGAAGGGGATTGCCAGGTGGACAAACCACGGTGGCACGAAACTTTTCAGAAGTTTTATTCATATTTTTGTATTTAAACATACATATGGCATGTTTAAAGTTTTCGTACATATATTTTTTATTTATATGGTAACAAACAAATATTATTTAATTACCATAAGGGCGGAATTATAATATAATGATAATTTTAACCAAAGGGCGTATAGTGGGTTATTATTTTAAATGTGCGGGGATATAAATACTTTGGTTAAACTTTATAATAGAGGGGTTTTTGGGATATTTATAAAAAGGGAGTTATATGCTTAGGATAAGGTATTTTATTAGGGATTTAGTATAATAGAGTTAAATGTAAATATGGAAAAGGACAAGGAAACTCAA
>APFE030168723.1:0-12865 GCA_000404065.3 Pinus taeda
CCTCATGAGTGAATGCCTTCACTTTCACCAGGGTAGTGAAGGCATTGTTAGTACCATTTCAGTCATATTTCCTTCCTGCAAATTTAGGTAATTTTAGACATATCATGATCTCCGCTTCTTTGCATGCATGCCCAAAATTGTGCAGTGCAAAACCTCCACACTACAACGGAAATGTAGGCCAAATGGCCTTTTTCTGTTCCTTCAATCCGTTGATTAGCCCACCCTCACTTGATGTTTGGTAGCCTATCTCTCTAGCCATCAATTTGTCAAGGACATATTATGTGATGACATGCGGCAAGGAAATGCTCCCAAATACTCTGATATATGTGAATTTTTCCTCCCCAAACCATTTGGCAACTGGCAGGATATCTACTTCGGCTTCCTTAAAAAAACTAGAGGCATTTTCATTGTACACCTTTTTATGGATATGCAACATGACTCCATGAAAATTTTTGTAGAAATGGGGGTGAAACTGAGACTCCCACATGTCCTTATGATGTATATGAATGGGAAGTGGATCCTTCAAAATCCATTTCGATCCCATGATAGGAAATTTTGAACCAAAATAGATTGCATCCATCACATAGGGAATCATAAAAAATGGAGGGTAAATCCTCGAAGAGATACTCCTTTTTGTCGTATAATTCATTATCGCCTTTGCTAAATTATTACACAAAATTTGGGGCCAATTCATTATGGTTGTGTTTATGGCTGCATCTATTAATGGCATCAATTCTGGGGAACATCTAGTGCTATCAGGCTTGCCTAACATCCTACATAGCATGGCTACTGCAGAGCTATGAGGGGGAGAAATAGATGCAATAGAGTACATACTTGTTTTTTCATTTTTGATCTTGCCCTCATTTTTTGATGAGGTCTGTGTGACATCTACTGGGTCCTTGTTCTCTTTGGAAAACTTCTATAGTTATTGTTTGTTGTTGAGCATTTGTAGCTATGGTAGGTTGTACACAAGCCATAGGTTGTCTGGCAAAAAACATCCCATAACCTCTTGGATGCTATTCTTAAATTCTTTGTTTGATATATCAACCTGATCAATTATCCACTTGACCATATCTGTATAATGGATTATCTTTGGTTGCACAGCTATGCGATACAAAATGGAGCATGGTGTCTAAAAAATGGAGGCATCTAAGGAAACATTATCGTTAGCTATGAAATTTTTTCCTAGAGGTCTTGCTTCATCTTCTTCTAATAAATCATACATGTTTTCCCACACAGAGGTTCCTCCTTCTTTGTTGCATGTAGTATCTATGAATAAAGGAGTCATTTATGGTTTGTCAGACACAACTGCCTTTCCCTTCTTTACCATTGCTCTCAAGTACTCCTTTTGTGAATTTTTACTAAAAATGGAGAAAAACAATAGCTATCATATATACAGTGATAAGAATGAATGTAAGATGGAATAATAAAGATGACTTAAAAAGGTGATAAGAAAGGAGTTTTATTTGAGCTCAAATGAGAAAATATCGTATCACGTTGAACAACTTTTCACACATAAATTCCATTAACCTTTATCAAATGCCCACTAATGGTTCATTATCTCTTATCTTTATTACTCATTAATGTCTGCAGCGTAAGTTAGCAAGAAAGATTCTAGGGTGGCGAGCCTTTAAATTGAAAAAATTCTGATTTTGTGTTTGCGATACAATATCGTAGATCACATTATCGCATTGTGTTTGTATGCTTTCCTTATCATTTCTTTTGTTTGTGTGAGATGTGAAATGCGGGCCTTTTTCAATCGTTTCCAAAACATATCTTACTTGTCAGGTTTTCTTTTGTAAATCCCTTTTTATTATGCAGTGGACCTAAATACTCATTTGTAACTATCTCGGGACATGGTCTGAGTCTCAATCACATTTCGCAATCTCGCTGAATGATAAGTTTGTGGTGTTATTTTTAGTTTCGAAAATGTGATGCGATGGGGAGACGTTGTCATCACAATTTCACATCTCTTACGTTTTAAGGTAACTCATTAAGGTGCACCTTCTATAATAGCGATATGCGATGCGGGCCTTAGTTTTAATAAGAAATGCCTTAGAACTTAGTTTATATAAGAAACATAATAGTTTCGAAGTGTTTCACACAAAATCCTCTTTTGATCACTTTTCTCTAGTTTTGGTGGATTAGAAAGGCTTTCAATCATGCTGGATTGTGCCATATGCGGGAAAGGTAGACATTTACTAGTTTTTTGAAAAGGTGTTTGATTGATATCTTGTCTTATTCCAAAATTTAATAAGGAAAATGCATAAATGATAAACTTACATTTGGAAGGAGTTTTTTAAGGGTCCCCTATTATTAATGTAATATTGACTACTACTATTAACAAATGGGGGGTTGTTGAATATCACAACAGGTTCTTCATTTGCTTCTTGTAAAAGACTCATGAGAGGAAAATCTAGATGTGTAGGAAATATGGCTTCCTTACCATAAACAATCTCAAAAGAAGATTTACTTGTTGACCTTTTTGGAGAGATCCTGTTTTCCCAAACTCCATATATCAAATGGCTATCCCAACTCGTTCTTTGGTCCTCCAGTATTTTCTTAATGACTTTATCCAGACTCTTGTTTAAGGACTGTGCAAATCCATTTCATTATGCGTAGTAAGCAGTAGAATAATGCAAAAAAAATTGGTATTTCTGACAAAATTCAATAATCTTGACACTGTTGAATGCTGTTGGATTGTTTATAACTATCTGTTGGGGACATCCAAAACTAGACAATATATTTTCTTCAATAAAATGAATAGATATAGTGTCAGTTGCATTTCTAACTAGAATTGCCTCTACCCATTTGGTAAAGTAATATGTGGTAGTAAATATCCATCTACGTTGGCTACTTGATGGTGGATGAATTTCTCAAATGAAATCCAATCCCCATTATAGGAAAGGTGCTTGAATAAGAAATGGAACTAGACAAAGTGTTGCTAATCTCTTCTTTCCAATAAACATTTGGCATTGAGTACAAATTCTAACCTTTGCTCCTACTTGTACAAAAATGTTGGCCAATAAAATCCTACCCTTAAAATATTGTATGTTGTAGCCCTCAAAGCATAGTGTCCTCCATAAATACCTGCATGAAATTGATCAATGATTCCTTCTGTCTCACATTATTTAATGTAAAGTAAAAGGATGTTGAGTGGGTCATTCCAATACATATTTGCATTGATATTACAATATTTTATGGCCTTCAACTTTAGTGTTTTACTTTGATTATTTGTAAATTCAAATGGACACTCAAAATCACTAAGAAAATGCACAATATCAGTGTACCATTCAGATAACAAAAATTTCTCATCAATATGAATTAAAGTTGATTAGATTGAAGATGAAGGTTCTTGTAGATTCTTCTTTGTTGAAATCTGAGAAGGTTCTTGTGGATTCTTCTTTTCTGAAATCTAAGAAGGTTTTTATGGATTCTTCTTTGCTCGAATTTCAAAAACATAATTAATTCCCAAGACTTTAAAATTTGATTCAGTTAAGAGTGTAGCCAAACCTTGAAGTTTTACTAACTTTTTGGTTTTGATAATAAGATCAAATTCCAATATATTGGTAATCCATCTCCCTCTTCTTCCATCAGTATCAGGTTATGTTAACATAGTTTTAACAACACTATTGGAGACATAGGCAATGATGGAAGAGTGGAGGACATAGAATCTAAAAGCTTTCAGTGCTTGAATTAAGGAATATGCCTATATTTAAGGAATATCATATTTAAGTTCAGCATCTCTCATGAGTTTACTGAAAAAGGAAATAGGTTCACCATCTGCATCCCCATTCTTTTGCAAAAGAACAACAACTAAGGTAGTTTTAGAGGAAAATGAAAAGATGTTAAATGGTTCATAATATTTTTTACCAGCCAGTATGGGGGCTTCTGAAATAGCCTTTTTAATTTGGTCAAAATTACATCTTGCTCGAATTGTCCATTTAACTTCATGATCTTTCCTCAACATGTCAGTGATATCCTTAACTATTTCAACATAAAAAGGTATAAATATTCTTAAAAATTTGACTTTACCAAGAAAATCCTTAATTTCCTTCTTATTACTTGATAATGAAAGTGCTTGGAAAGTGCTCTTCCCAACTCTAGCTGAAGATCAAGATGTAATCTAAATACACCACCACGAATGCATTGGTGAAGGGTCACAAGATGTTTTCCATCAGTCTCATGAAGGTTGTAGGAGTGGTCATCAATCCAAATGACATGACCAACCATTAGAAAAGGCCCTCCTTGGATTTGAAGGAAGTCTTCAACATATCAAAGGGTTCGACAAGCACCTCGTGATATCATGACTTCAAGTCATTCTTGTTGAAATATTTTGCCCCTCTAGGTTGGTCTAGAAGGTCATCAATCCATGGGATTGGGTAACTATTCTAGACAACGATCTTGTTTAGCACCCGATAGTCAATATAAAGCCTTCAGATCCCATCCTTCTTCTGTACCAATACAATTAGGCTCCCACAAGGTGAGGAACTTGCCCTAATGTAACCTTTCTACAATAGTTCCTGAATCTTCCTCTTGATCTCATCATTCTTTAGAAAAGATCATCGATAGATTAGTACAATGGGTAGTGGTGCGCCCAGGGTTAGATTGATGGAGATCCTAACCTGACAGTGCAGGGGTACCCTTGTGGGTGAGACAGAAATATCCTTGTACTCCTCCACGACGTTGTCCATCTATTGTTGCTATGTACAGGAGCTCTACCTGGAAGCTATGGCGACAAGCTTCTTCTTACCCTCACGGTGGATCATAAGGAAAACTAAATTCCTAGTCTGGGAAATGATCCTACTCCATTTCTTTATAGTGATCAAAGAGATGGCGGTAGGCAGGGCTACCTCTGGTATCCTGTACAAATTATTAGCCAAATAATAATCACAGAGAAAGGTCTAGACTCATATGCAACATGTCACTTCCATAAGTATGATTGTCCTCAAAATACATCACAAAATTCAAGAGGAGAAATGCCACACGGTACCTCATCTTGAAAGAGCTTGATGTTGCAGGGAAGGCGCCACTGTTGGCTGACAGGAAGATCTCGTCGTTGGTGAAGCCACCCGATGGTGTATGACTGTGGATGTGTTGTAGTCTTTAGGCCTAGTTGCTTCACGACCTCTACTGAAATGAATTTATTTTGGCTCCCGCTATCGAAAATGAACCACAACAAAGAACCTTTCATGCACATATGTGAGTGGAAGAGGTTTTTCCCCTCCATTGGATCTTCAAGCTTAATCTTCTGGATCTTGGTGGTGGCCACGGTGGCACTAGAATTCGCATCAATGATCTGTTTCCCTTTGTCAGTTCCCTTATCGGGTTATGATTCAGAGAAGTAACTTGTATCTTATTTGGAAGCCTTTAGCTTGGCCACTAGTGAATCCTTGGCCTAACACTCACTTGTATTGTGAGTTGGGATCTTATGGAACTCACACCATTTTCTCGTGTCCTTCTTTGCATTTATGGTGTTGTTCTTTTCTTACGACTTTGGCGAGCTGTCTTGCGTAGACATGCCTTGGCTTGGTCCTTTGTTTAGATGTTTTGGGGGCACCTTTTCCTTGCTTTGGATTTGTAGATCCAAAGTCCCACTTCTTCTTTTTTAAATTCTTCCCAATCTTAACATCATACCGATACTCCGTGTCGAACGATAAAATTTCCAGCCTCCTGGATGTACTTGTGTAGATAGTTGCGGTACTTGAGCACCAAATTTCCCTCAATATCCTTGATACCCACCTTCGTGCGAAGTGTATGGAAAATATTTGTGAACTTTGGAACATCTTGGATGCTTCCCTACCATAGGATGGTCCAATTTATGTATTTGTCTTCATAGCTTCCGACAAGGTAGTATTGTTCCTTGACGGTGTCTTGGAAAGAATTCCAAGTGGGTGCGGCTGAAAAATAACGAGGGTTCACTCTTTTCCTATTATTCATAGTAGGTTTTCCACCAGCCCTTCATGTGCAGGATGAATTTGAGAAGTGAAAAAGTAACATTTTCCTGATTGGAAAAGTCATGAACTGAAAAATATCCTTCCAACAGATTTAACCATTTATCTATGGCATCTACATCTATCAGACACTCAAATATTGTAATATCAAAGTTAACTTGGACCTTACAAGGAGTAGATGCTAGATGAAAGTGAATTGCTTGCGAGTAGCCATTGAAGAATTTGGACAAATTTATCCATCATTGCATCCTTCTGTCACTCAAGGGATTTGTCGAGAAAACATTTGAAAGGATCTCCTAACCCCTTGCCTTTCTTTTCTTCTCCCATGGGAGTTCATCAGGTTTTGTGAGGCTGCTCTTGCAATGATTCAACTAGATAAAGCCCTATCACCTTGTACCCTCACCCTGTTGTGGACATGCAAAGAAAAAAAGTGAAAGAATAGACTGCTCTGATACCAGTGATCGAAACTTAAAAAAGAACACCACAAATTACACATATAACCATAAATCTAGAAATGAAACATAAATAACACTTCATTTCATTAATATCAGAGTATTGAAATACGCTTACAAGTAGAATGGAAATAAACTAGCTTGGGAAATGGTATCTTATCTCTCAGAAGAGATGTGGCAGCTAAATGAATCTAAAATATGTTACAATGAGGCTCAATGGTCTATTTATTATTGGAAAACATGAGAAAAACATAAAAAACCAAAACCCTAACCCCACGAGATGTAACACTAAGAGTTTGTGGGCCTTGTTAAGGTTATTTTGGTAGCAAACTTCGTGGCCGTAACTTCGTCATATTATCTCCATTTGGTGCATACGATACCTTGTTTGAAAGGTATCCCTGAGTACTACAGGTTTTGCTGTAGGACCCTACTTATGGCTATGGGCCTGCTGCAAACCCCAAAAACACATCGTTTAGGGTGTCAAAACTGCTCCAGAAATTCAGGACCCAAAAAATTGCTAAAAATTGTAAATGTTGAAATGAACAAGGAAACATATGAAAATAATTATGGAGTCTAGGTGGAATAGGTGGGTGGCCACCAATATCCACTTGTATCAACTGTGTTTGTTGCCCTGCACATTATTTCAAAGAAATTTTGAGATGTGAGGTTACATGTCAAGTTTGATGTTTTGCTGAGTGTCAAATTCTTGATGCTATCTATTGGTATTACACTATTTCCTCTTCGGAATCTCATCCTCATGGCTTATAGAATCACCTTCAGAGACCCATTTTTTCAAAGAAATCCTTGTTATAATTTTACCACTCTCTTTGCCACTATCCCCATGGCGTGCATGACAACTATCTAACTAGATTTGGACTGAAGGATGCTCTTGTACCATCATAGCCTCCTCATCATTTTTCTCTTGATCCGAAGCTTCTTCATCATTATTTTGAAGGGCCCCAAACTATTTTTTCGAGGTGGAGGGAGTGTTGGGGTTTGGTCGAAGAAAATTAGCGTTGGAATTGTTCCTTCCCCTAGTGGATCCTCCCTTGTGACTTTTTGTTTTACAAGCTTCTCCCTACTAAGGGGCCTCAATTTCTTCTTTTCCATTAGTTACTTTTTTGTAGTCCCGAACAATGTGCGCATATTCATGGAATACCTGCCACTTGTAAGGGATCTTCTTATAGTCAATTATTGGGCAGTGTTTCCTTCATTCTTGTGTCAGGATGATCTTAAGAGGAATAACTTTCTCCAAATATATCTCAACACAAATCCTAGCATAGGCGAATTTTTGGCCTTTGGTTTCAGCTCAATCTATGTACTTGTCAATTATGTTTATGATTTCTCTTAGGAAATCATAACTCTAGAAAGTGAGAGGTAATATGAGTAACTCAACCTACACAAGGACTGAATTAGTCATATCTTCATCACAATCAAATTCCAGTGACGAGGGGTTAAGATACATCCATATAGCTCCCAGAAAATATGACCCATTTTTGAATATGAAGTCTCTATCTTCCTTAAGACTGAAGATAAAAGAAGAGTAACCATTTCTACAAGTGAAGAAGGATTTTTTTCCCTTTCATTTATGGCCTCCACATCTTCTCTACCCAAATATCGATTGACATTGGAGATGGCCACATGCCCATAAACTTCCCTACCAGGGCTCAATCTGCATAAGTCAATGAAGTTCTTCAAAATATAGATGGAAGCACCACTGAAGGAATTTATTCAGATTTTTCCATGAAGAGAGAGTTATAATCCTTGGTTTTCCCTTAGAGCGATGGCACCATGGATATAAAGGCCTCAATATTTTCATGAGGAGGTGGCGAAGCCCCCCCTATAGTATCATCAATGTGCTTGCAATCAATATATTCACGATGTAGAGATTAGGGTCTCAGAGCCAAGCGGTAAGAAAATAAAATTGAAACCTTAGGTTTATAATATTAATTTCTTGGATTTTTAATATTAATGCCTTGGGTTTATAATATTTATCCTTGGGTTTATTAATCGTATGGGCTTATAATATTAATAATCCCTTGGGTTTATTGATTCCTTGGATTTATAACATTAATACCTTGGGTTTAATATTAATTAGGGTTTATAATCTTAAGGTTTAGCATTTATTCTCATTTATAATATTGGATTTAGGTTTACAAGGGTTTAATATTGTGTTTAGTATCACGGTTTGAAATGTTCATTTTTGAATATTTGGTCTTATAATATTGCGTTTAATATTGAGTTTTATAATCATAGGATTTATAATATTAATGTAAGGGTTTATACTATGGACCTTAACATTTATAACATCAATCCTATGGTTTATAATATTTATCATAGGGTTTATAATATTAATAAGAGATATTATTATATTAATATTAGGTTTTATAACGTTGAGTTTTATAATGTTAGGCCTTATTATATTTGGTTCAATATTGGGGTTTGATATCGTGATTTGAAATGGTAAAAAGTTCTATTTTTCGTCGCAGTATCACAAGCATCATTGCAATGGCACAAGTAGTGTGGCAATCATTGTCAGAATGATACATTGCATTGCAAGTTTTTCAATGCCACATTCTAACATTGAATAAATTAGAGTTTAATATTCTGGATTATAATATTAGGTTTAGGGTTTGTTTTATTTCATAATACTGATTTCAGGGTTTATAATATTAATACCAGTAGTTTTAATCCCTTGGTTTTATAATACTAATCCAAGGGTTTGTAATCCCTTTGGTTTATAATCTAAATTCTAGGGTTTAATATTCCCTTTTGTTTATTATCCCTTTGTTTTATAATATTATTTTATTTGGTTTATTAATATCTTAGGTTTATAATATTATTATTCTGTCACGTTTATAATATTAATATTTACCCCGGCTGCGGGTGTTTATTAGCATAATGAATGAGGAGACGGCCTTATTAAATGGCAAGTGGCCGCTCGCTCCAGCCAAGTGGACCAAAGCCTCGAGAAGCCATCACCTCGGTCCGGCCAACAGTTATGAGAGAATTAATGGTATGGGGAGAATAGCTGGTTGCAGAGGTATATTGGTCGTTCGCCTTGGTTTGCCGATGAGAGGTGTTCTGTTGGAAGGTGCGGGAAGCGCCATTGTCTGTTGGAAGCTTTGTATTGTCTCAATTGTGAGTTGTGTGCTCGGCTCTTGGATGGCTGCACCGTGCGTGCATGAGCCAAGACGCAGACCTCGGCCCTCGGCTCCGGTGGCCCTGGTCTCAACAGTGGAATGTCAGAGAATTTACGTCTCTCTACTATGGTTCAGTGCACTGAGTGTCATTCTGCTCTTTTTACGCAAAGTCTCTGAGCGCCATCGGCCTCACGAAGCTCTGAGTGCCACGGTGTTTCAGTTCTTCTGCGCCCCTATTCGAGATTTGCCCCTTCGACGCTTTGGTCATACTTGGTTCTGGCCTGTTCAGCTCTCTGGGAGCAATTCACCCCGTGCATCTCTTGAAAAGGCTCGGCTTCAGCTCTGTGTGGTAAGCATTGCTATTCGAATTCGTGTTCCATTACCTGTTTCTCATCTGTTGTATAAGTTGTTGCACGGGTTTAAAATCCTCCGTGGCGCAAAGCATACGCGGTCTCTGGGCAGAATTGGTTATTTGTTGTTTACAGGATGTCGCGTGAGAGGTTACGTGGCACTTGCAGGCAGGGAGGTTCAAGAGGCAGTGGCAGAGGCCAGGTTTCATCGCCACGTTCCTCGACATCCTTCGACTCCCCGTCGGAGGAGATTAGCTTACCAGGAGCTCGACGAGGGCGCGGAAGGGGCAGGGGGCGGGGAAGAGCAGCGGTGTGTCCGTTTGGTTTGCACCCATCAACCCGCTTCAGGTTTCCGTGTGCTCTGGAAAACGCAATCTACTATGTTTCAGTGCGCATTGAAAAATGTGACCACACAGATAGACCAGAAGCCCCAGCAGAACCTCGGCCACGCTTGCCTGTTCAGGGTCCGCAATTACAGCCTGCGAAAGCCTCGGGTGGAGTGGCGGGGAATAGAGCTGGAACAAGCGAGCCTGCGAAGGGCAACGCGCCATACACAGACTCGAGTGCTTCAGACCCATATGCCTGTCCAGTGGTGGAGGAGCAACCAGTTCCATATGCTTGTCCAGTGGTGGAGGAGCAACCATCCACCTCCGTGGATGCCTAGGCACGTTGCATGGTCGTTCTGGGTGTTATGGAAACACTTTGTTCAGTCTCAGGATGTCGAAGTAGCAGTTACAGTAAGTAATGGGAGTCAGTCCATGATATTTTTCGGGTCGCACCACTCAGTTTTTTGTATGTCGAATATAATGTCTGTGTCTGTTATGTCGGGTTTTTTGCATGTGGGTTTTGCAAGGTCTGTAAATTCCTCCCTCACTTCGGCAGGGAGTGGAAGTATAGCGCCTAGGTCCAGATTTCTGTGGGTTCTAGCTTGGAGTCAGCGGACAGTTTCATAGTCCCTCTTTTTCTCAGGCTCAGTTTCAGTCTCTGAATGTCAAACTGTTCATGTAGCCAACTCTTTGTGGCGGATGTAACTCTCTCTATACTCTTTTTTGTACTATAATAGAATTAGCATGATTTACACAAAAAAAAAGATATTAATATTTAGGTTTTAAAATGTTGGCTTTTTAATATTGAGGTTTATAATAATGGGGTTAACAATAGGGTTTAATGCTGAGTTTTATAATCACACGATTTATAATTTTAATGCAAAGGGTTTATAATAATAATCTTAATGTTTATGATATTAATCCTATGGTTTATAATATTTATCATAGGATTTATAATATTAATCATAGGGGTTATAATATTAGTATTAGGGTTTATAATGTTGGGTTTTATAAAGTTAGAGTTTATAATATTTGGTTTAATATTGGGGTTTGATATTGTGATGTTGGAATGGTATGAAAATCTATCCAACAATGCAGTGTGACAAGCATCATCATAACACCACAAGTTGTGTGGCAATCATTGTCACAATGATCCATTATATTGCAATTTATTCAATGTCACATTGCAACATTGAATAAATTAGGGTTTAAATTCTCATTTATAATTATCAAGTTTAAGGTTTATTCTATTTCATAATATTGGGTTTTGGGTTTATAATATTAATACTAGAGTTTTTTAGCCCTTGGGTTTATAATACTAATGCTAGGGTCTGTAATCCCTTCGGTTTATAATATAAATCTTAGTGTTTAATATTATTCCCCTAGGTTTATTATCCCTCCGTTCAATAAAATTAATCCATTACATTTATTAATCCCTTGAGTTTATAATATTATTAGTTCCTCAAGTTTATAATATTAATCTTCTCGTTTATAATATTGGATTTTATGGCATTAGGTTTTATAATATCGTGATATTGGAAGGGTACAAAAATGTATCCAAAATCATATTGTGAAAAACGTTTTATTAATGCAACAATTGATATCACAATGATTGTCACAATATTGCATTGCATTTCAATTTATCCAACATCACAATGCAACATTACAAAATTTCGGCTTAATATTAGGTTTATAATATTAGGGTTTCTAATATTGGGGATATAATCTTGTGTTTAATATTAGGTTTATAATGTAAGGGTTTAATATTGGGTTTATAATATTGGGGCTTTTAATATTACATTTATAATATTAATTTTATGTTTTGTAATCCTTTGGGTTTATAATATAAATTATGGGGTTTAATAGTGTTTCCTTAGGTTTATTAATTCCTAGGGTTTATGATATCAATCGGCACTTGGATTTCTAATATTAATCTCTAATATGTATAATAATATATTAAAGTTTTTACAATCTTAAGTTTACTTATATTAGATTAGGTTTGATATATTAATCCTTGTGTTTAATAGTATTCCAATGTATATGTTTCAATATTATACAAATATTAATATTAAATATTAATATTATTTTTATTAATATTAATAAATTTGATATTATCACACAAAACAATGTTATAAAAAATCAGACTCAAAAAAATTAATGTGATTAAATCTAAATAAACTTCTTGTTAAATTACTTCATGTTGCTAAACCCAATAACCCAATTCTATAAATAAACTTAACGCCCATTCAATATTCAACCTCATGCTATGTTGAACTCCATGCTATATTAAATGTTTAATGGTAGTATTCGTGTGAACATTTAATGATAATATTCATATTAAAATTTAGGTATATCTATGTTTATATAAAATTTTGTTTTTAATCTAAATATTTGGGTTTAATATCAATATTAATATTAATAATAAACATAAGTATTGAACTTTCTATAGATTTCACATCAATAAATTAAAAGGGTGAATTGGATCCATATCCACAAAACAAATGAAATGTATCCTTTATACAACTTGCCCAAACATATAATTTACACAATCTATCTATTGAATTTACCAAAATTAAATACATTCATAAATCTATTGCATTAAAATCTATTTATATAAATATATAGAATAAAAATATATAA
>APFE030168726.1:0-16743 GCA_000404065.3 Pinus taeda
TATATGTTGCACATATTGTGCATTCAATGATTGTGCCTATGGTGTTCTATGCCTGTCGTATATATGGTGGTGTGCGCATATTGCATATGTAGTGCTATGTATTTATGGTGTTATGTACATGTTGGATATGTGTTGCTTTGTACATATTATAATATGTGCATGATGGATATGCATTGTTGTGTGTATATGGTGTTGTGCGCATGTTGGATATGTGTTGTTGTGTACATATGGTACTATGTACATGTTGTATATGCAATATTATGTATATATGGTGTTGTGTGCATATTCTACATGTGGTGCTATGTACATATGGTTGTGTGTGCATGATTCTACATCAGGTTCCATGTGCATGTGGTGTTATGTAAAAGTGGTGTTGTATACATGTTGTGCATGTGGCATTGTGTACATGTGTTGTTTTGTGCATGTGGTGTTATGTCATGTGGTATTGTGTACGCATTGTACAGGTGGTATTGTGTACACATTGTATAGGTGTTACAATGTACATGTCATGTGGTGTACACATTGTGCAGGTAGTGTCATGTACATGTGATGTTGTTCACTCATTGTGCAAGTGGCGTTGTGTGTAGGTGTTACTATGTACATGTTGTACACATTGTACATATGCTTCTAGTGTACATGTGGTATTATGTGAATATCGTACTTGTTGTGTTGCGATCACGCAGTACTGTGTATGTGCATTATGCAGTGGTGGTATTGTGACGTGTATTCGTTGTGTTGTACTTTGTGTATGTATATGTTTTATGTTGTACACAAGATGCAGGTCAATTTGTTGTGTTGTACACTGGATGTAGGTGTATATGTTGTGTTGTGTATCAGGTGTGAGTGTATATATTTTGTGGTGTTGTATGCTCTATGTGGGTGTAGTTGTTTTCATTTAAATTGTGTGTAGGTGTACACAATTGAATAGAAGAAAAGGCATTGGGTGATTGCAAGATGTGGCAACCAATCCAATGTGTGTATGGAAAGGAAAAAAGTAGAATGAAAGGATTGATTAAAGGATATGTATCAATATTTTATTTCATTTTTGTTATGCATGTGATCTATGATGTTGATTTATGATGGCTACATGTGATATATGATTTTGACTTATGTTGATTGCATGTGATTCATGGTTTTGATATATTATGGTTGTATTTTGAGCTAACCAAATGTGATGTGTTTATACGTAATTATTTTATTAAGAGTTAGTTTTCCTTATTGTCGCTGGAAGTAAACACACTCGCACATGTACCTTATTGATGAGCTACTAATGAGGTATGATTTGAAATTATTTCAATTTATTTTAAATCTATTGGAAGTTATGTGCTTGGTACAAGAAATTATGGAAATCTCTAGACTGGGTGGTTGAAACTGACTTCAAGAACTAGAAACAATAAAAGGAATTGTTAAATGCTATAGTATGTTGGTAAAGCATCGTGGGAGTAGGGCCATTCTGGGACAGTTGTACCCAATAGTGTCCCTTGATTTCCATGAGCATGCTATGACCAATATGATGGCTTTGAGGAAGGGATGTGCCTTGTTTTTTCGACCTTCTCATGTGAGGAAACCTTACAAAGGGATGGAATTCCTAGGATGGGGTTCTAGGCAGCACATGGAAGATGTCTGATTGCATGGGAGGGAGTGATTGGATTTCCCAAGGGATTGTGTAGTAGAGAAGGGAATGTTAGGGATGGAACTTTCTTGGCTATTAGCATTTCCACATGGAATTGGATGCACATTGGAGGTGTTCCATGGAACAATGAGTTCGTAACTGTTCACTGAGAGGACAAGTGGAATAGGATTGTTGTGTTCGAAATTGTTGAACACTTTGACTCAGAAAGTAGATTCTTGACATCCTGGGATGGAGTTGAATCTTGGTATTACTTTGATGGTGGAGGTGTGAGCATGTAGATTCCCTTCTTGCAGCTGTAGGAATTGTATCCTTTTATTTTTTGGTTGTGAAAATGTGCATGTGTGTATATTATTGTAAATACTATATCAAGATGGATTTATAAAGCTCCATAACCAATATGATTATTTTTTGGTTGAAGCAAATATGGATAAGAGTATATGTGGTTGTTCATGTAAATACTGTAATGAGCTTCCTTATAAAGCTCCAATAAATGATATGGTTGTCATTTTTCCAGAAGGATGCTATTTAAATACTGCAACGTCTAGTTTTATAAATCACCATGGGAAGTATGTTTTGGTTGTCAGTAGTCTTACTAGTTGTAGGTGTCATTGAACATTGAGGATTGTCTCCCCTTAATGGGGATGGTTTTGTAACAACCCTGGTTAAATAATCATGTAAAAAACACAAGACCGAGTTCATGGGGCCCATATTCCATGCTAAATGGTGGGGAAAACATCCCAGTGGGGTGTCACTTCGGTTTATTAATGGCTATGGAAATTGGTAAATGAAATGATAAAGGATTTTGAAAGCCACGACACATTAATTGGAATTTTATTGATGAAAATAATGGAAATTAGGATAAAAGGAAGGTGAAAGGTCATGCGTTGAATGTGAGGAGGAAAATAAAGGAAAATAATGGAAATTAATGAAAATAGAGGCCTCATTGATAAAAAGGATTTTGAGGATCAGTGGCAAAGTTGTTTTCACTGTAACCTTTTCTTAGTTCAGTTTTGGAGCTCTCTCCCTATTCTCTTTCTCTCATACTCTTGGCCACTTAGAGTTTCCTTGTAACACTCATGGAAGAGTGTGGCATAATTGGAGTTTTTGAAGAGGAAGGAAAATGAAGAGAAGGAAAGTGCAAGAGGACAACTACAGTGGCTTTTTATTTTAAGTATCGAGCTTCATGTATGATTTCCTTGCTAGTTTTGGCATGCATGGCATATGAATGTGGTTATTTTCTTATGATTTTTCATTAGCATGGAGGACTTCCTTGATTGATAATGGATTTTATTATCCTTTCCATTTCTTGGATAACGATGGTGCCATGTGTTTTATCTTCTTTTTATTGTTTGTTCTTATGTTCCTTTGGTTATTAGTTTACTTATTAGTTCATGGAAGCCTTGGTTGGACAAATGCTCTAGAATCCCTATAACAACTTTGGTTGAGTTACTAGTCCTCGAATCCTTGTTTGCAAAAATGCTTCAGAAGCCCTGGAACAACTTGGGTTTAGTTACTTGTCCTGGAAGCCTTGGTTGGACAAACAGGGTGGAAGTCATGTAAGAGCTTGTGTTGAGTTACTAGTCCTGGAAGCCTTCATTGAGAAAATTCTTTGGAGCCCTTGGTGGGTTGAGTTAATAGTCCTAAATCCTTGGTTGGAGAAATTATCTAGAGCTTGGTATCTTGTGTGGGTTGAGTTACTAGTCCTAGAGACTTGGTTGGACAAATCCTTTAAATCTCAACAACAAACATGTGTTGAGTTACTACTACTGGAAGCCAGGATCGAATAAATGCTCTAGAGCCCTAGAGAAATTGGATAAAGATCAATATGGTGATGGTTAGTGATGTTCGAACATGAGGTGGAACTAGTGGTCGAGGGTTTAGGTTGTTTGACCTCTAGAATCCCTAGCTCAGTTTTGTTGGATTTTTTCCATGAGATCCCACATTCATGCCTGGAATACAGCACGAGGGTGATTGGACGAAAGAGATATTTTCTTCAACCTAGTCTATGGTTGGGTGGTACATGGAAGCCCTAGACCTGGTTGTATTTTGAATCAATTAATAATAGATTCTTTTCTCTTATCTCTGATGGGTAAATATATTTGTTTATATGTGATTTTCATGGTTGTTATGTCCTCGTAGCTTTTGTTGGTTATATGTTGGTTATGAGCATGTTTTATCACATTAATGATGTATGGATCTCATCATGTTTTGATTGGTAAATGAATTAAAAATGAATATGTGACCTAATAGATTATAATTCAGATAATATGATATGGCCTCAATTCGACTTAACAATTATGAGATAAGTATGAGAGCCCTACTTTCATATTTTTCATTATAATCAGTGGATTTCATATTTGTGATATGTTTGACAAAATGACTGTCATGGTTGGGCTTCATTAACTGAATTACTTGATAAAATTTTGTGTTAGAGGCTTTATTTTTCTCTAATTTATTATCTTGGAAATTCTCATCAATTTTTCAGCAGTGGCTTTGACACTCTTCCTAAAAAAGTGGCTTAAATCTCGTAGTCTCATGCATAGAACGAGCTCAAAAGGACTAGAGTCTGTCCCTTGTATGAACTGTGGGAGAAAATGGAGGGTTCTAGACACATACATGCCCATGTCATGGGAGAAGCTAGGGGTTTAATTCAATCAAAAGTCTAGGTCAACTCATAGGTTGGGCACCTGGAGTAGTGGATTAACTCCTGGGTGTCCTATAGCATATGAGGGAGGTTTGTCAAGTGTTGGTTCGTCGGTTCCACTTACTTAACTACGCTTAGGGATTTGAGACATCTCATAGTAACTATTTACATATTTACCATAGTGGATTGGTAAGCTTAGGAAAGTATGGCCTCAGGGTGTTACCTCGCAGATCTAGGGTGAAAAGATGGAGGTATTTAATATGAGAAACAATATATTAGATCCTTTGGATATATATCTTGGTCACATAGAGTGTTATGTGTTCCATAATTTTGGGCACATTGCCAAGTATCGTAAGAGGCCTAATCCATTGAGGCCATTTGTGTAAAAGATATAGTCAAGGAAGAATGTGCATCCGAGGAACACATGGAAGAAAGAACAAGAAGTAGGAAAATGTGGAATTGCAATTTGTTCTTGTGATATGGATGAAATTTGGTATATAGATAGTAGATGCTCACACCACATGTAAGGAGATAGGAGAAAATTTCATTTTATCAATAAAACAAAGAATGGTCATGTTGTGTTAGAAGGCAGCGAGACAACTAGAGTCTTGGGAAGTGGTAAAGCTAAGCTTGGTTAGAAGAGGAAAAATGAAATATATATTTTTCTCATTGAAGTCCTAAAGAATAATATCTTGAGCATGAGTCAAATGGTTGATGGAGGAAAGGAAGTGATTTTCAACTCATAAGGTTGTATCATTTAGAAATAAGGATCAAAGAGAGTGATTGCTAGAGGAATAAAAAACACAGACAACGTGTATATGTTGAAGGGAAGAGAGAAGAGTAACAAGAGACAAAGATAGTAATCTTCCTCATGAGACTTAGAATAAATCAGATTAGTCCCTACTATGGTCCATTATTACATGTTACATACACTTTACTACAATACTATGGATGAGACTTGCATGGTCTTACGGGGTGTTCACAGCTTGATTCAGTTCCTTCATGCACTTTCATATTAGCTCGAACACTTCATATGAGCTATAATGTGCTCAAGGGGAGTTATGTTTTTCAAGGCTTGATTCTTTACGTTTATTCATTTTCACTCATTATTTTTCAACTAGTGTATTTATTGTATATTAGTGGATAGGACATCTCTATCAACCTAGTTGCAACATTCATTGATTATTTTTCAGCTATATAGTTACTAATGGTTTTTAGAATGGGTGCGTGTTGATTTCTTTGGATGTTGTTGGAGATATGATAGCCACGTGGATGTCTTATGCATATTGTCAAGGTGTGATGGAGGATCATACATTCAACGGGAGCATATGTGCTTCCTAATGGATTTGCAAAATGGTTACATTATTTTATATAGGATGAATTTTATTACTGTTGTCACATTTTTCTAGTTGGATCATCTAGAGTTTATCTACCTCATTTATTATGTTTTCACTTTAGATGAATCATGCATGTTGCTAATATATTTTATATGGTTTAATATGATTCCTCTTATGATGTGTTGGACATCCATTTGGTTGAGTGCCGTTGATTCATATGGTTGAGTATGTATGGAGATATTTTTTTTCTCATGATGTGGACATGTACTTGTTGTCGCTACTACTATTATATTGTTCTTATTAGTTGATATTTTTTGTTCATGTAAATGTGGAGCATGGTGGTTGATAGTTTCTATCATTATTATGTTGCGGGATATTTGTTGATGGGATGATGATGACCAAGGTGTTCAGTGGCCATTTACTAGCATATGATGTTGTTAGTACTTCGTATTATTAATGCTACATTTGGAGAGCGGATTTCATAGATCAATGATGAGATGTATTGTCTTTATTATTTCTACCATATGGAGCATATTCATTGCTTGTTGTTTCCATGTACTCACTTTACTTCATGTTTTGGGAATTTATAGATGAGAACACCACTCCATGCAAATGTAAAATCCATGTATTATCATTGTTTCATATTTTTAGCACATTTATTATGGAGAGACGCTTGGTGTCTAGCAATTCTTGTCATTAACTATGTATTGGTGAATGTGAATCAAAGTCATGTATTATGATGTGTATTATTAATGTAGCACCACTACATTGGGTGCATGACGTAAACTTGAGTCCATACAGTTATGGTTGGTGATAGGAAATTTTATAAAGGATTCTTATGTCAGTCATATGTATTTTTCACAACTATGTATTTTCTCTAGAAAGCAGTTTATGTATTACACTTGATTGGATATCATTGTACAAAATCAATTAGACTCCTAGTCCATGAGTAGTAGTCTCTTGCACTTAGAAAGGAGGCTTATTGTAGTAGGAAGAGGTGTTGTTTCAATAGGTAGCCTATATGATTAATACTACATTACATTCTTATGGGGAGCATTTTTAGTATTCAAAGTTTTCAACATTGGTGAAGATATGCACGGTATCCATTTTCCTTGTTCTACATGCTTAACTTGCAAGAGAAGCCTCTTGGGTTGCATGAGTATGGTGTTGAGATGACATGATCTGGATTTAAACAGGAATGCAATAAAATACATAGATAACCATATACACAAAGATGCAGCGGAAATAATTCTTCATTTCATTAGTGGAAAATACCGAAATATGCTTACAACCAGAAATGGAAATAAACCAGCTAGGGTGATGGTAGATTATCTCTGAGAAGAGATGTGGCGGCTACATGCCTCTGAACTGTTCTGAACTATATTACAATGAGGCTCGAAGGCCTATTTATTGTTGAGAAATAATGGAAAACCCTTCACATTCCAAAACCTAACCCTAGAAGATGAAACGTCAAATTGTCGGCCCCGTTTTGGAAATTGGTACAAATTTCCTGGGGTCGTAATTTTGGCATACGATCTCCGTTTGACGCGTATGATAGACCCTTAGAAAGATATATCCAAGAACTACCACTTTGGGAAGGGAAACATCAGTGCAAGGACCCATGTTGCCCCTATATTTCCCAAAAAACGTCGTTTAGGGCCTTAAAACGGCTCCGGTTCAGGACCCGAAAAACTACTAAAAATAGTAAACTGTGCTACAATTTAGGAAACTGAAAAAGCTGAAAGAGACAATTGCAGGGGTCCAAATGGGATAGGTGGGTGGCCACCAACATCCACCTGGATCATTCCTCCCCCCTTAGGAAGCAATGGTCCCCATTGCGTTGAGTTCCTCAATCTACTGAGCTTGTCCTGCAATCTCTGATGTGTCCAGCAATGGTGGAAAGCATGGTCGACGACGGTCCACATTGAACACTTGGTGCAAGCGAAGGAATGAAGGAATGATGGGCTCCAAAGCATTATTCCCCATAGCCTTGGTACTGTTGTAAGGACCTTGTCGGAGTGGTCTGAGCTTTTGATGGGTTCTGGTAAGGCGTTCTTTCTGTCGATGCAACCAAACTTTGTTGCCCACCTGAAACTTGTGTGGTACCCATGTGCGTGAGGAGAAGTTGTTCCTATTTTCTGTCATGACCGTATCCCTTTGCTGCTGCTGCTGTGTGAAGGAACCCTTTGTGGGGGTCATGGATGTAGGAACGATCTTCCCCTTACTTTGGGAGTGAACCAAACAGATGAATTTCCTGGTTTGGGAGATGAGCTTACTACCTTTCTTGGTAGTGATCAAAGAAGTGGCAGTAGGTGGGGCTACCTCTGGTATCCTATAGAATGAATTATTCAAAGAAATAATGACAGCGCGAGGCCTTGACTCATACACAGCATGACGCCTCCACAAGTATGGCTGGCCTAATAGTACATCGCA
This sequence comes from Pinus taeda, assembly GCA_000404065.3. Classification (NCBI taxonomy): domain Eukaryota; kingdom Viridiplantae; phylum Streptophyta; class Pinopsida; order Pinales; family Pinaceae; genus Pinus; species Pinus taeda. The sequence goes on from APFE030168726.1 coordinate 8,048, forward strand.
AACATCCAGAGGTGTAGCATCACACAACACCTCGTCTGGGAAGGGCTTGATGCTGTAGGGAAGGCGGCATTGCTGGCGAACTTTGAGATCTCGTCCTTCATGAAGCCACCCGATACTGTACGGCTGCGGGTGTGGTGTCGTCAGTAGGCCCAACCGCTTCACGACCTCTGCTGAAATAAGGTTCTTTTGGCTGCCACTGTTGACAATGAATTGCAGCGGCGAACCCTTCACCCACATCTGTGAGTGGAAAAGATGCTCCCCCTCCTCTGGGTCTTCAAGCTCATTCTTCTCGATCTTGGCAGTGACAACAGTGGCACTGGGATCCGCATCAATGATCTGCTTCCCTTTGCCATTCCCCTTGTCGGGTTCTGGCTCAGGGTTGAAACATGTATCTGATTCGGAAGCCTTCAACTCGGCCACCAATGACTGCTTGGTCCGACACTCACTTGTGTTATGAGTGGACTCTTGTGGAACTCACACCACTTTCCTGTGTCCTTCTTCGGCTTTGTGGTGTTGTTCTTTTCTTGTGGCTTCAACGGGTTGTCTTGGGTCACCCCGCCTTGGCTTTGTCCTTTGGGCTTCGGATTTGCAGATCCAAAGTCTCGCTTCTTTTGTTTGAACTTTTGCTCGATTTTGACAGTGTATCGGTATGCTGTGTCGAGTGAGGAGATGTTCAAGAACTCCATCTCTTCCTGGATGTATCTATGTAGGCAACCAAGGTATTTGAGCACTAGATGCAGCTCAGAATCTTTGATACCCAACTGTGTGCGAAGGGTATGAAAAATGTTTGTGAACTCCGGCACATCTTGGTCTCGTCCTTGTCGCAGTGTGGTCCATTTAATGTATTTGTCCTCATAGCTTTTGATAGGGTAGTATTGCTCCTTGATGGCATCTCATAATGAATTCCAAGTGTGTGCGGCTGAAAATAGTGAGTCTGTACTTTCATCCTTCTGCTCACAGTATGTTTCCCACTAGTCCTTGACGTGGGGGGCTGCTTTGAGAAGAGCAAAAATAATCTTTTCCCGACTTGAAAATTCATGAGAAGAAAAATAACCCTGTAGCAGATTTAACCATTTATCTACGGCATCTGCATCTATTTGACCCTCGAATATGGGGATTTCAAAATTAACTTGTACCTTAAAGGGTGTGGCATTTCCAGAGATGCTGCTGGAAGCCGATGCGCCGCTTCTGGGTGGCCGCTGAAGGATCTGCGCAAAGCTGTCCATCATCGCGTTCCGTTGTCGCTCGAGCGCTTCTTCGAGCAAGATTTTGATGGGGTCTCCTGCCCCCTCGTCTTTCTTCTCATCGTCCGCCATGGGAGGCCGTCGGGATTTGCGAGGCTGGTCTTGCAAAGGTTCAACCAGTTCAAGCCCTAACTCCTTATATCCCGACCTTGTTGGGGACATGCAAAGAAAAACAGAGAAAAAGCAGAACGCTCTGATACCACTGATCCAGATTTAAACAGGAACGCAACCAATTACAGAGATAACCATATACACAAATATGCAGCGGAAATAATACTTCATTTCATTAATGGAAAATGGAAATACCGAAATATGCTTACAACCAGAATTGGAAATAAACCAGCTAGGACGATGGTAGCTTATCTCTGAGAAGAGATGTGCGGCTACATGTCTCTGAACTGTTCCGAACTTGTGTTACAATGAGGCTCGAAGGCCTATTTATTATTGAGAAACAATGGAAAACCCCTCACATTCCAAAACCGACCCTTAGAAGATGAAACGCCAAATTGTGGGCCCCGTTTTGGGTAAATTGGTACATCAATTTCCCGGGGTCGTAACTTTGGCATACGATCTCCGTTTGATGCGTATGATAGCTCGTTAGAAAGATCTATCCGAGAACTACCATTGTTGGAACGGGCAACACAGTCCATGTTCCATGGACTCGTGTTGCCCCCAGATTCCCCAAAAAACGTCGTTTAGGGCCTCAAAACGGCTCCGGAAGTTCAGGACCCGAAAAACTGCTAAAAATAGTAAGTTGTGCTACAATTAAGGAAACTGAAAATGCTGAAAGAGACAATTGTGGGGGTCCAAATGGGATAGGTGGGTGGCCACCAACATCCACCTGGATCATGTTTGGGTTTCCCCTGTCTTATTCTTGTGCTTTTTCTTGTCCTAAAATATAATGGGGTCTACCTCTGTATTTTTCCTTTTGGCTTGATGGGGGTGCTAAGAGAAGTGAGGGCAACTGTTGCCTCTCTCTCATTGGCTTTTGGAGACACCCTAGTTGACTCCTCCTTGTTTTTTTCCCCTCTTTTCCATTACCTTCTTCCTCTATGTCCTTCTTGTCTTATTCTTCTTGTAGACCTTCATCATCTTTATCAGTTTCCTCCTTAACATCCTCCTCTGTTTCTTCATCATCCCCCTTCTCTTTCTCCTCTTCTTCTTCATCTTCCTCATTTTCTTCTATTTCATCTCCTTATTCATCCATTTCATCCTCATCTCCTTCTTTACTTCTTATTCGTCTGCTTCAGTCTTTATCTCTTCCTCTTCTCTAACAGTAGGATTAACATCATATGTGAGAGCTTTGATGTCATCCTCTACTGGCATGTCTTTGATAACTGACCATGTTATAGGAATTCTGAGGTTTTGGAGGGCATATTCTATAAGGATCCTAATTAACCCATGGTGACCTAACCATTGGGAATTTCCCTCCTTCACTTTGATGCTTGAGTCTATTAGTGATTGCAACAGGAAGGATGGTATGTTGAGTCTTTGGTGAGGGGGTGTTTCTGCACCAAATCTCAATTCTTCAAGGATCCTAAAATGATAGCCATAGACCACACTATACCTACCCTCACATGAAATGTATTTTATCAGTTGGTAGCTTAACGCATTCCATGGATACGGAAGACTTTCCCTCCTTACTCCATTTTTTTCCTTAATGGGTTCCTCACCTTCTAAAAAGAATTTCCTTCTGGCAACCTGGCTATTTACTACATCTTCTTTATTCCATGGTATTCCTAGGGGTAGTGTGGTGACTCTGTTGACAAGATCAGGGGTGAGTTCTATAGAGAGACCCCTTATCACAATAGTAGCATGGATTCTAGTGAGTGGAATGAGGGAGAGAGTAAATTATCAAGCCACCTCATCATCATACCCTCTGAATTTTTCGAAAAACCCCATCCGATTTTGTCTTGTGAAGATTTTAAGCACTTTGGGGTGTTTTTGGATCTTACAGTGTTGATGGGATCCCTCCTATTGAACCCTCATGTCATCTTGGTTGGTGAAGTTTTAGGAGATGAGAGGGTTGAGACAATTTCAAATGCAAAACCAAAACATAAATTATTGTGTATGTAATTCCGTTACACAATTGCTAAATTCACTCAAACTTAGAGGATTTTTGGTTCAATTATTTGTAAAGAGGGATGTAATTATAGAGCCTACCTCTTTATATTGTTCGCAGTGGCCAACTCTCGTGTTATCCCCTATGAAACTCTTGTCAGCTAATCCTATAGACGCTCTCTATGTATCCTATAGGAATTCCTGTGCATGATCCTATAGGAATTCCTATTCAATCCTGTAGGTATTCATGTGCAGTAAAATAATGGAGATTTGCTTTCAGTGGGTTGTCTAGGTATGACAACAACCTGAGAGACTGAGTTTTGAGGAAGTGAAATGCATGAATTCATGGGAACTATGTTTATTTCTTCTTATGGTGATTCGGGGTGAGGTGGTGTGCTAGCAGCAAAGGTATGTTTCCATTTTTGGACCATTGGTCCCCACTACCACTTCATCATTACCCACTCCTCCTAATCAACTCGCACCTTATGCATCCATACTTTTAACCGCTTTTGTCCTACTCCATCTCTATCTTTGAGTTGGCTACAGCCACGTGTGAGAGGACACCTTGTTGTGTATGTGTTGACTGAATGAAGGTGGCCAAGTTAACTAGCCACCTTTTCACTTATAAACCAACTATCTCGTAATCCTTACATTTTTTTGACTACATGATGCATATGAGAGAGCAAGCATGATACTTACCTGTGGTTCCAATGCTATGTTGCAGTTGTCAAAGACCAGAGTTGCTGCTGTGTGTATTTACAACATGCTATTCTACTTCCTCCTCTTGAATTTTTCTAATTACCTGTTTGTTTGTGCAGGCACCTGTGGTTTAAGATGGTGATGCTGCAGTTTTGGAGCTCCTGGATCATCATGCTGGAGGCTTGTTGCTAGTATGATTGGCATTCTGTGGGATAGGCAGCTACAGGATGTTGGAAATAATACTGAGAGGGGGGGGTGAATCAGTATTATCAAATTCTTTTCAATATACCTTCCTTAATTTATTGATCATTAACTTGTATATAATAATGAGCATGAAACAAGAAAAACAGATAGTCACAACAAATAAAACCAGATATAAGGTCGAAACCCAATGTGGGTGAAAACCACATTCTACAATATGTCTCTATATTTTTTCAATTAGAAACTTCTTTTACAATGATTTTGTACTGGTGCATTCCTTTACCAGTACACAGGCTGCAACCTGCAGAGAGTTACAACTCTCTCTTTTTCCAGTCTCTCCTCGAAGGGAGCTACAACCCCCTTTGCTCTTTTACTTGTTTAAGGACCACGTTTGATTAATTTTCAGACTTGATCCATGAACATCAAATAATCATCAAGTACATGAAAATCACCCAATCTCCTTATGCAACGAACCAATGAATCACCCGACCATTCAGAATGTTGTAAACAGAAAAGAAATACCAAAAATCTAAACCCAGAACTCTGTTGCAATAGATAAAAGACAATCAGCAATAGTTTCAAGATAAGACCGCAACTTCACCAACAGGGGCCTACGTATATCCACAGCTCTTCTGAGACTGAACTGCGCAGATCCGCACTGGTTTTTCTTCTGCTCTGCGTACTTTTCTTCAGATCCGCACCTTTACTTTTGACTTCCTGCGTACACCTGCATTGAGCCTTCTTCTTGCCTGCGTACCTTGCACTTCGCCCTTTTCTGTGCTATGTGTGCCTCGCACTGTGCCCTCTCCTACGCTGTGTACCCCGCACTACACCTTTGGTTTCGTAGCGTACTCCCGCACTGAGCCTTTTACTAAGTTGCGTACCCCCACACTGCACCTATGGATCACCTGTGGACTTCTGATTAGGGCCAAATTTACAGTCCTCCAATGTGCCACAGTCAGTCAGATCCACAAATCTGTTCATGCACCCGAGAGATCACGACATGCCAATAGATTCACCTTAAGTTATCTCCTTGAAGTAGATCTAGCTTTTAAAATCAATCACCCAAAATTTCAGATCTTAAGATATTCAAATTTTTCACAAGTGTGTGGCCAAGAGATCTCCTTTCCTCTTTATAGCCAAGCCCTTCTCAATACCATGGTCCAAAACCATAATAACACAATACCATGAACCCAATACTTGGGATCAACACTTTTGGATGCAATACCATGGACAAAAACCATTTGATCAAAAACTGTCGGTCTAATAGCATGAACCATTCATGAAGATTCCCATGTGCACGCGCTTTTATGCTTTGGAGAGATAAACTGGGGTCCGCACCTTCTGAACGTATCACCTGCGTACATGCACGCACTCCTTGGTTTGCGTACTTGTGGGTCCACGGCTTCTTCTAGGATTACCTGCGGGTATCTTAATTTCCATGATTTTGAGTGCCTAAACTAAGATCAGCTACAGGAGTGAGTTGCCATCAAGTACAACACCTGTACCATAGAGCCAAACCATAATCATAATGCCAACAATCTCCCCCTTTGGACTTGATGGCAACCTCAAGATCCTCAATGTCATTCTCCCCCTTTGACATCAAGGGAAAAGGGCTATGCTCCCCCTGAGAACATGCTTAAGTCTTTTCTCTGCTGATAACGCTCCCCTGACCAAATCCATAATCCACCATGACCATGAAAGAGATAGAGACATATTGCAGCCATATTCAGATCAGCATCCATGTTATCCTTTTGTGTTACCATAATGCCAACAATGCATTATATGAGTTCCCCCTGAACCTGTGCCATCGATCTACAACCAATCCATAAACCAGCAAATGTATGCGTATACCACATATAAACCTCACGTACAACCAACAGATGAGATTCAACAACAAGATGATGCATCAACTTCCACCAGCTTTTGCCTGAGGTATTAAAAGGCCTCCCTGGGCAATGGTTTGGTGAGAATATCAGCAACTTGTTCCTTGGAAGGAACATACTCCAACTTGACATTTTGTTCAATCACTTGTTCCCTGAGAAAGTGATACTTGATCGGTATGTGCTTGGTCTTTGAATACATGACTGGGTTCTTTGAAATGCTAATTGCACTTGTATTGTCACATAAGATGGAGATAGGTGGAGTACAAGTGATTTGAAAGTCCTGCAAGGTCTGCATCATCCAAAGAAGCTGAGTGCAACAAGATGCAGCAGCCACATATTCCGCTTTAGCCGCAGATAAAGCAATCGAACTCTGTTTCTTGCTGAACCAAGATACTAATCTGGAGCCCATAAAGAATGCACCACCACTTGTGCTCTTCCTATCATCCATGCTTCCGGCCAAATCTGCATCTGTATAAGCATGAAGTGTGAGATCTGTATCTCTCGGATACCATAAGCCATAGTTTTGAGTTCCTTGAAGGTACTTAAAGATTCTCTTCACTGCCTGAAGATGATTTTCCTCTGGATTTGCCTGAAATCTTCCAACTATTCCCACTGCATGCATGATGTTTGGTCGAGTACTTGTCAAATAAATTAGACTTCCAATCATAGACCTATAGGTTGGTTGATGCACTGCTGTTGATTCATCATTTGCACTGAGGCTGCATCGTGTGACCATGGGGGTACATACTGGTTTTGCATCTTCCATGCCATATTTCTTCAAAATATGCTTGAGATACTTGGTTTGAGACAAGAAGATCCCACCTTCATTTTGTTGGATTTGCAATCCAAGAAAGTATGCCAGTTCTCCAAGCAAAGACATTTCGAATTCTTTCTGCATCACCAAGGCAAAGATTTGACTCATAGCTTCTTCATTGCTACCAAAGATAATATCATCTACATACACAAGAAGTATTAGAAATTTGTCATTTTCAATTTTTATATAATGATTACTATCTGCCGATCCTTTTGAAAAACCTTGTTGATGAAGATATCTATCCAACTGACAGTGCCAAGCCCTTGGAGCTTGTTTAAGACCATAGAGAGCATTTTTTAGTCTGCATACAAGATTTGGATCATTCCCAAGGATGAAACCATCTGGTTGCTCAATGTACACTTCTTCTTCTAAGTCCCCATTCATAAAGGTTGATTTCACGTCCATTTGAAAAACTTTGAACTTTTGAAAACTTGAGAGAGCAAGGAACATTCGGATGGCCTGAAGTCTAGCAATAGGATCAAAAGTTTCTTCAAAGTCTATTCCTTCTTGTTGAGCATACCCTTTGCAAACAAGTCTGGCCTTGTTTCTAATAACATCCCCATTTTCATTCAACTTGTTCTTGAAGATCCATTTTGTCCGATAACATTCTTATCCTTTGGTCTAGGAAACAACTCCCAAGTGTCATTCTTTTCGATCTGCTCAAGTTCTTCATCCATTGCTTTCATCCAAAATTCATCTTTGCATGCTTCTTTTACATTTTGTGGTTCAGTAGAAGAGAGTAATGCCAAATAACTTGAAGCTTCTGCCAATTTTCTTCTTGTTTGTATGCCAGCCTCCTTTTGCCCCAAAATTTGTGATTCTGGATGATTCTTTTGAACATACCTAGAAGGAGTCCTTTCTTCTACCCTTATCTATTCCTTTGGCTCCTCATGGGTTTCTTCTTCATGGGTCTCTTCTTCATCATCAGTCTGATTTGGAGAATAGTCTTCATCCTCTTCGATATCATCATGATTTACTTGCCTAGGGATGTATCAATTTTCATCAACCACTACATCAATGCTGTCAACAATTCTTCCGAGTCTTTTATTATAACACTTATATGCTTTGCTGTAAGGAGAATAACCAAGAAGAATGCCTTCATCTGCTCTAGGTTCAAGTTTGCCAAGCTGTTCATCAGTATTCTTAATATAGAATTTTCTCCCAAATATTTTGAAATGCTTTACCGAAGGAGTCTTTCCATACCAGAGCTCATGCGGAGTTTGAGTACTGTTCACTCGGACATTTGTTTTGTTGAGAATAACAACCGGAGTATATGCAGCTTCACCCCAGAAGGTTGCGGGAGTTCCAGATTCATCAAGCATAGCATGAGCCATTTATTGGACTGTTCTGTTCATCCTTTCCACTACTCCATTTTGTTGAGGAGTCCTAGCTGTAGAGAATTCCCTTCTTATTCCATGTTCTTCATAGAAATCGAAAAATTCATTTGAGGTAAACTCCCCACCTCTATCTGACTTGAGGCACTTGATTTTGTAATCTGATTCATTCTCAACCAAAACTTTGAAGGATTTGAATTTTTCGAATGCTTCGTCCTTGTGCTTCATAAGTCCTAACCAGACCATCCTGGAGAAATCATCAATGAATAATATAAGGTATTCTTCTCCTTGAGGTGACCTTGTCCTGAATGGACCACATACATCTGTATGAACTAGCTTAGGAGGCCTGCTGGCTGATCCTTCCTTCTCAGGGAAGTTAGTTCTGGTTTGCTTCCCAAACTGACATGATTTGCATATGGTGTTGTCTGGAATTTTGATGTCTGGAAGACCACGAACT
>APFE030168726.1:16856-85300 GCA_000404065.3 Pinus taeda
CCAACCTCCGGTGCCATAACCAGTGTTCATCATTCTTGCTCAAATAACATTGTTGTTCTCCTTCTTCAAATATGTATAGATTATTTGGAGTTCTTTTGCCTTTGATGATAGTTTCACCTGTATCAAGATCACGAACACTACACCCATCTGATCGAAATATCACCTCAGTTCCATTATCACACATCTGGCTGACACTCAATAGATTATGCTTCAAGACATCAACATATAAAACGTTTCCAGCTTTGACCTTTTCTTTCAACTGAGCAATGCCTTTTCCTTTTATGGTTGCAGGGGTATCATTTCCAAAAGAAACTTTCTTTCCCTTTTCTAAAGCAGTATATGATTCAAGTTTTTCATTATCACCTGTCATATGCTTCGAACATCCGTTGTCGATGTACCATTGATTTTCCTGTCCTTCTGCATACAAAGCTATTCCACATCTTTCTGGTTGCGGTTCCTTTATTCTCAATGTTTTGGCACTTGAGGTTTGTTCCTTCTGAGTTAATTTCCAAAACTTGCTCATGCATTCAGAATCTTCATGACCAAAATTATTACAAATAGAAAATTCAATTTCACTTTCAAGGGTGGAAAAGTTGTTATAGGTCCTCTTCGTGATTTCAGGCATACTTCTTTGTTTTTGAGCTTCTCTAGTCATGATTGTCTTATAGGAAACACATTGGGCTGCTTTGTGACCAAAGTTATGGCAAGAGAATATTGGCCATTGAAGAAATTCCTGCGACTATCATCTAACTGATTGTAGTTTCTACCGCCATCCATTCTTGAAGAAAACTGGGAAGATTTTACATGTGGCTGGTTGTAGCTTCTGTTTGTCGTTAAGATAGCATGCCCCCAATTTTCTTGATAGTCTTTGTTCGTCCTTGAGGAAGACTATCCATGATTTACCTGATGATTTCTATTAGGTCTTTGCTCACTCCTTCTTGCTGCATCAAGATAACTTTTGGAGGTGGAAGCTTGAGATGCTTCTCCATTATACCCCAGACCTGTCTTGATTAGACGTGAATGTTGTATATTGATAATTTCATCCAGAGTTTTAGATCCTTTAACAAATTTAAGATTGAGGGCCTTTGTTTTCTCAATTTCTTTCCTAATACCAACAATTTCACATTCTAACTTCTCAAGAGATTTTTCTTTTTCATCAAGTTGAAATTGCAGAGTATCAATGATCATATTATTTTCTTCTAAACATCTTTTGAGTCTAGAAATCTCTTCATAGCATCCATCTATATCTATAGCATCCATGTAATCATCATCTTCAAAAGCCATTAGAAGTTTATAATTATTACCTCATTCATCTTCATCACTATTTCAGAGTCCATCACTATCTTCATGAATGTAATAGCTTTTCTTATTTGCATTTTATTTCTTATTCCATCTAACAGGAACTTTCCCCTTGTCAATCTTATCCTTGTGAGGACATTTGGTAGCATAGTGACCTACTCTTCCACAAGCAAAGCATTTTAATGGTAACTTGCCTCAGAATCGTCCAGTGCCCCGTTGAAGATTTTTGACAAAATTCGATTCTTCTTCTTCTTCTGATATGTGTCCAGACTCATAGTAATCTCCTTTGCCAGAAGCTTTGAAGGCAGGTTCTCTCCTATCTGATGGTCCTCCTTTCCTCATTTCATAAGTAGTTAGAATCCCATGGAACTGTGAAATCTTAAGGTTTTGAAGATTCTCCTTTTCATCTATTGCAGAAACTTTAGATTCAAACCTAGGGGACAAAGATCTTATAACTTTTTCAACCACAACAGCCTCTTTTACTTCTTCACCCAAATTTTTCATACAATTAACAATCTCATCTACACGAAGAAAATAGTTAGCCACACTCTCATCATTGTACACCCTGAGATTTTCATACTGAATCCTGAGGGTTTGAAGTTTTGCTCGTTTTACCTGATCATCTCCTTCATAGCTTAGAACAATCTTGTCCCATATTTCCTTTGCGGATTTATACTGCATGACCTTGACAAATTCTGATTGCGATAGACATCCCAATAGAGTATTGACTGCTTTTGCATTTGTTTCATATTTCTTCTTCTCAGCCGGATCTGTAGGAGTTGCCGATGGAAAAGTATACCCTGTATCTATGATATCCCAGACTTCAGTACCAAGAGATTGAAGATATGCAGTAACTCTTACCTTCCAATATGCGAAGTTTGTCCCATCAAACACCGGTGGCCTGATTTATGCTTCCCTCTCGTAGTTGCTCATTATGAAAGATCTTCCTTCAAGCGATCAAGCTTCTTCCGAAGGACCTTCTCTGATACCAATTGTTGGAAATAATACTGAGAAGGCGGAGGGGGTGAATCAGTATTATCAAATTCTTTTCAATATGCCTTCATTAACTTATTGATCATTAACTTGTCTATAATAATGAGCATGAAACAAGAAAAATATATAGTCACACCAAAGAACACCAGATATAAGGTGGAAACCCAATGTGGGTGAAAACCACCTGCTGCAATATGTCTCTATTTTCTTTCAATTAGAAAACTTCTTTTACAATGATTTTGTACTGGTGCAGTCCTTTACCAGTACGCAGGCTACAACCTGCAGAGAGCTACAACTCTCTCTCGTTTTCCAGTCTCTCCCGGAAGGGAGCTACAACCCCCTTTTGCTCTTTTACTTCTTTAAGGACCACGTTTCATTAATTTTCAAACTGGATCCATGAACATCAAATAATCATCAAGTACATGAAAATCACCCAATCTCCTTATGCAATGAACCAATGAATCACCCAACTCTTCAGAATGCTGTAAACAGAAAAGAAATACCAGAAATATAAACCCAGAACTCTGCTGCAATAGATAAAAGACAATCAACAATAGTTTCAAGATAAGACCGCAACTTCACAAACAGGGGCCTGCGTATATCCGCAACTCTTCTGAGACTGAACTGCGCAGATCCGCACTGGTTGTTCTTCTGCTCTGCGTACTTTTCTTCAGATCCGCACCTTTACTTATGACTTACTGCGTACACCCTCACTGAGCCTTCTTCTCGCCTACGTACCTCGCACTTCGCCCTTTTCTGTGCTACGTGTGCCCTGCACTGTGCCCTCTCCTGCATTGTGTACCCCACACTGCACCTTTGGTTTCGCAGCATACTCCCACACTGAGCCTTTTACTGAGCTGCGTACCCCCGTAATGCACCTATGGATCGCCTCCGGACTTTTTATTAGGGCGAAATTTACAATCCTCCAATGTGCCACAGTCAGTTAGATCCATAGATCTATTCATGCGCCTGAGAGATCACGACATGCCAATAGATTCACCTTAGGTTATCTCCTTGAAGTAGATCTAGCTTTTAAAAACAATCACCCAAAATTTTAGATCTTAAGATATTCAAATTTTTCACAAGTGTGTGGCCAAGAGATCTCCTTTCCTCTTTATAGGAAATCCCTTCTCAATACCATGGTCCAAAACCATAATAACACAATACCATGAACCCAATACCTAGGATCAATACTTTTGGATGCAATACCATGGACAAAAACCATTTGATCAAAAACTATCGTGCTAATACCATGAACCATTCATGAAGATTCCCACGTGCACGCGCTTTTATGCATTGGAGAGAGAGAAACTGGGGTCCGCACCTTCTGAACGTATCACCTGCGTACATGCACACACTCCTTGGTCTGCATACCTGTGGGTCCGTGGCTTCTTCTAGGATTACTTGCGGGTATCTTAATTTCCATGATTTTGAGTGCCTGAACTGAGATAAGCTACAGGAGTGAGTTGCCATCAAGTGCAACACCTGTACCATAGAGCCAAACCATAATCATAATGCCAACACAGGATTTCCTACAGGATGTCCTATAGCTGCTTCTCCCTCAGAACTCTTGATCATTATTTTTGCTGGGGTTATGAGGATGGTGACATGGATGGAGAGAAAGAATAGGAGTGTGGAGAGCAAGGAATATTCAGGTGATGCTCTTTATTCCTCCTTGTTTCCCTTTTTTCAAAGACTAGAAAAAATACTCTAGAAACTGAGTTTTTCTCTTTAATAGCGAATGCAGGGGTGATGATGGTGGACAAGGTATGGTGATTGAATGATGAAGCGATGAAATTTATTTGCCCAGCAAGTCATTCATTTTCCTTAGGACTGCTTCCTATCGGATTTCTAGGTAACTATAATTCCTACATGATCATCCTGTAGGTTTTCAGGGAATCCTGTAGGAATACAAGGGATCCTCTAGAAAACACAGTCCCTTTATAAACTGAAGCATTGGAGTGGAAAAAATGATAGAAATGGTGGAGGAATGAATGGTAAGGAGTGTAAAAATAAATATGTGAGTGACAGGGGTCTCTTTGTGATCCTCCTCTGCTCGTTGACTGTCCTTCTTGCTGAACTGCAAATGGAAATTTCATGATTTATTTATTTATTTTTGAAAAACATATAGGCTACCTTTGAGAGGTTTTCACCCTAGACGTTTGCCCTGGGCACCTCAAGAGAGGATTTCACCTACAGATATTTCTTATTCTTTTTTTTTTTACACCACTGAGCCGCCTCAAGAGGTTTTCAACCCAATGATGGGACTCAGGCGTCTCATGGATGTTTTCACCCGAGTCCTTATTCTTTTTCCTTTTTCTCAGTGATTTGATGAGGGAGGACCTGAAACTTGCTCCACTATCATCATTGTTTTCTTGATATCATCAATGAACTCTTGTTTTGATAAAGTTCTATTGTAAATTTTCAATTGGTGTCCATTAACAAGAAAAGGAATGGCCTCTTCATCTATGGTTCTGATTTGCACTGAACCATTATCATGGCATCTTTCCACAACATAAGGTCCTAGCCATCTTGTCCTTAACTTACCCTTGAAGTATTTATACCTTGAATCATATAGAAATGCCCAATCGTCTTCCTAAAATTGCTTCTCCTTGATGTTTTTATCATGCCAGATCTTCCTTTGAAGTTGAACTACCTCTGTATGTAGGAGGGCCTGCATTATGAATTCATCAAAACCATTCAACTATAACAATCTCTCTTTATGTGCACTGCTGAGATCCAGATCTAGTTGGGCTACCATCCTTAATGTGTTATACTCAACTTCAATGGAAAACAAGGTCTTTTTCCCATGGACTAACTCATAGGGTGTGAATTGAGTGGTGGTCTTCCATGTGGTATTATAGGCCCAGGTGGCCTTGACTATTTTATCTGCCCAATCATTCGTGTTGCTGCTTATCACTTTGGTCAAGATGCCCTCCAATGCTCTATTGGCCACATCCACTTGTCCATTAGCTTGTGGATGATAGGGAGTGGAGCTTCTATGCTTGATCTTGTGATGGTTGAGTAGGTCTTCAATCGTGTTGGAGGTAAACTAGCTACCTTGGTCTGTGACCAGCTCTCTAGGGTACCCAAATTTGTAGAATACATTCTCCCTTAGGAACTCAACCACATTCTCTTCTGTTGCTGCCTCCATTGCCTTGGTTTCAACCCACTTAGTCAAATAATCAGTGCACACAATAATATACTATTTTTTCTTGGAAGGAGGGTTAATAGGCCCAATGAAGTCAATGCCCCACTTGTGAAATGGCTTGAATGTCACTTGAGGTTGCAGAGGCATTTCATCTCTTGGAGTAGGCCTTCCCATCCTTTGGCACCGATCACACTGACTAGTGCATTTTTTCACATCCTGATGAAGAGTGGGACAATAATAGCCTGCTTGTGTTGGCTTAGTGGGGCCTAACCCTGGTTCAAAGGTGATTTAGCCAAGCAAATCTCGGTAATACTAGCCCTTTCGGCAGTAGTCTGTGGAGCGCGGACTGAGGTCTCACCCAAAGTAGTATGGGAGGGTTTTAGAACTAAGTTTCTACACCCTTGGGATGTATAATGGGCTTCTTGAGGTCCGCGGTCTGACCTATCATTGAGCGCACTTGCGATCCCTTCATGACCTACGGTGCGACTTCCGTGTAGCCTTGCTCAAGGCGTGACTCATATAATACCCAAGCTCCTTTCTTATTAACTGATTACTTAGCTTATGCGTGCAAGATTTATGGCTATTACATCATATCCAACAATTATATTAGTGTGCATGATAAACGAACATAAACATAAAGAAGATAAGCACAAAAAATACAGAATTAGGAATCAACTTCTCTTTATTAGCTTTATGTTCCGATTATAGACTCAACTCCACCCTACACACTCAGCTGCAGGGTTCCGTGCACTCAGCTACAGACTCTACTAGACCTCTATGCACTCAGCTAGAGAGCCCCTTCCTACTACTACAACCCAAGGCTCTTAGAATTTTACTCTAAGCTCGAACCATTCCCTCGCTATTTTTCCTATCATCGACTAACTTTACAACTTAGAGCCTCGCTCTATTTATATAATCCCATCGTTTGCGGACCATGGGTAGGCCTACTTTACACTAATTTACAATACAATTCTTAGGGCGAACAACCCTATGACTCAATTGTACAGTTTTCGCTCCATGCCTGCAATTCACAAAGTTCTACACCATCTTTGACCAAAACTTGGGCTTTGACCCGAAAACCTATTGTGGGGGGATTCCATGCCCAACAATCCCCCAACAAAATCATCGTTACTCATCCTGAGTCACTCTACTGGTGCAGCGATCTTGGCATGGAGCCCCTCCAACCATTCCTTTTCTTCCCTGAGGTCCGTGGTGCACTAATCTATAGTTTGCTAGATTTGCTCCACTCTCTCAGCCAAAGTCTTGCTATTAGGGGTAACTCCATGTCTTAATGCATGCATCACCTTTATCTGTGTGAGATTTCCTTTGATTTCCATAGTGATGAGGAAGGCCTCATCAATCCAAGGCTGGATGCGCGCTTTAAGGATTGCCTCTTTCTATCATGCGACATCCACATGTTCCTTCAACGCCTTTGCCTACTGTAGCTTCGCAAGCCGCTGGGTTAGGACAACTGTCTGCATCGTTCCAAACACACTATCATACTGAAATTGAAGCTCACATCCCTCCTTTTCCAGGCATTGTATGTTGGGGTTCTCCTGTAATGAAATGAGGACCACAAAGGATTCTTCCAACATATTGGTGTAGTTCCGTACTGCTTGTTCTATTTCCTCTAGCCCTTTCTCAATAGCACTAGCACACTGTTCCCTAGCTTTTGAGGGTTTAGAGGAATGTGCCTTTAATCGCAGTTTGGTAATCTGAAGATTGAGGTCTAGCTGTATCCTCATTGCTTCCTCCTTTTCCTTGTGGAATCTACTGGATAATTTGTGGATTCGCACTCCAACTGGTAGGTCTGTCATGATTTCTATCTCTCGAATGCAGTGACATGATTCCTCTACAATTTTCTCCAACTACTGCTTCTATGCAAGCACTTCATCGCATTGTAGACTAAGCTGCTCAATGTTGATTCTCTGTTCGCTGAGTATCTGCACTACGCATCCTTCCCTCACTTGGAGTTCTACTGTTGCCCCATCATGTAGATGATATAATATATCCCACGGAAGGGCAGCCAAGTTTAGGCCAAGTCCCTTGATCCTACCCACCATGGCTCTATCTTCCTCGCTTTCCACTATTAGTGCTCCTTCTGGCAGCACTATGGTGTTGGCAAATTTTTTGCGCAACATCTGCCCCATTGTTGATGTACATATGGCTTCGTAGGCAGCTACTGCTCCTTCCTGTGGGGATCACACCTGAAGTTCCTGCAGCTGCACCCTTAGGCCCCCAACATATTCTGTTGCTCCATCATCACTTCTTGGAGTGATTCCTGGGTGACCTCGCGAACTATGTCACCAATGTCATAGAGGTTACCCTCGGTCAATGTGATTAGCTCAATGTCCAGTTTGGAAGCCTAGGCCTTCCTTCATGGACGTGACCGCTGAGCAACGTGTAGCCATTTTAGTTGGGTGGATGTCGTGCTCGAGTGCGTGCCTTCTGCTGTATCTAGTCCTTTTCCTGTAGAAATGTCCTGGCCTCTTTCCTCCTGTGTCGCAGTGGCCCCTATTACTTGTGATTCTGCTTCTCTTTTGGTGGCCTTGGTCTATTCTGCGGCTGCCTTTACTGCTTCGCGGGCAACCCTTACCTCCACAGTGGCTTGTTCATTGCGTTTCTATTGGGCCAACTTTGTGACATGCAACTTGGTTGCCTCATTCTACTTTTGTGCTATCGTTCTATCCTTTTCTACTAGATCCAGGGTGCGCCATTTGGCAGGCCATGATTCGAGAACGAAGAAGATAGTGTCGTTAGTTGCAATGAAAGGAATCTTGGTCCAGGTCTACACTGGATCCTTACGTGCCTTGATATACACATTGTGCATATCCACCTTGAACTCTACAAAGCTCTGCAAATTGTTGTACATTGTGTGGGATAGGCGTGACTATCTGTTAATTTACATCTGGATGCTCGCCTCCATTAGCACCCATAAGATCTTAGTCTCCTGGATCTACTTGGCATCCTTTATAGCCCAAAGCGATGCATATTTTTCCACCTTTGGTAAGTCCTATTCAAGAGGAGGGAACTGACTATCCTCAAGCAGTTCCCCTGTCACCAATAAAATATACAAGAGCACCCATGCACAGTGGAAGGTCTTGCCCTACTCCTGAGCTTCCTTGTAGTTGGTTAGAAATTCTTCACAGATGAATTCCACATAGTTGAATTGGACCCCCTCCGTGCATTGTTCTGCCAGTGTGACGACTGGTGCTGGTACCTCGTTTCCGTGACATTTTCTCATCACCTTCCCGGCTAGCAGTTGGGTGGCTACATGCACCCCTTTATCTTGAATGCTACTGATTACGTAGTCTCTCTACTTCTTTTCCAATTTGTACTTCTTCTTCATGGCCTCTGCGAGCACCAAATCTCCACTTTTGCCAGTTATCTCCGCGGGGTCCCTTCCCTTAGAGGGAAGCCGAGAAATCCTATGAATAAGCTCTGCCATGATGGGGATATGCTCCTCCAGCCACAAGTACCCATCCTGCACTAGGGACAATAGCTGCTTCATGACAAAGACCGTTATCGGTGCTTGGTGAAAGTGTAGAATCCATAGTAGGTGGAGTAGCCTAGCCTTCTCCATGCCGTGCAACCATTTCCATGGCTCTAGCACTGTAACTGACCCCTCCTTGCTCTGTTTCATGAGGTTGCTAGTCTCCAAATGTGGGAACATGTTGCTGTCCACGAGGTTCCAATCTTAAAATTTCATCATAGGCATGCGACCTAGGATTGAGCCTTCACACAAAATTCCATCTGGGAGGAGCGGTGTTTGGAGTGCGCTCTTAGCGGCATCCAAATCCTTGGGTACTTTAGCTTTCCCTTTCCATGGAGGGACATACTTGAGCAGTTTTGCTATAGCGCACATTGGCTGGATGTCTTCTTCCATTTCTTCATCTGCCTATATCTCCTCTACGAAAGCCTGGAGGTCCTCCTCCTCATCATTTGTCTCAAGGTTGATAGCCTTGCCCTTGTCTTCCATGGAAAGTTTACCAAACCATGGATTTTGCAGGGACATGCAGACTGGTCCCACTGCCTGTGTATCCATCTTGGGCCTCAGTGTTCGAGGCAATTTCAGAATTTTCGTTCATCTTCCACCTTCACCATAGGGCTTTGTGTGGCTTCCTCAATGGTACTCTCTACAAATCCCACACCTCTCCTGGTAGTTGTGATCTCGTTCTAACTGTTTATGGTTGTTTGTGAACTTGGGGGCTCAAATCCCACTTGGTGCTCAACACTGTGTGCTTTTCATATTAGTTCTAATCTCAAACGAACAAGTGTGTCTCATGGCTAGCCTTGGGACTTTTATATCATTTTTTGAATTTTACTTTGACCATTCCCCCCATTTCTGAGTCATTAATGCATCCTTGGCGGCAGATCATCCCAAATCTAGCTCTTAATTCGTGTCTTAATAGCCCACCGCCTGCTCCCTTTTGCCTTTGATCTGAAATGGGGCACTAAAGGCTTCTTGTCATGCTTACAAGAACCTCTCCCAATCCAAAGCTTATATATTCCAAATATCTATGCTTATGATTGATAATTTGTGGAATCAAAAGAACTAGAAATAGGTGTGTGCTTTTAGTTTGCCTTTAACTGTTAAGTGCTTTAAGTTGATTTTCTTAAACTGATATAAAATCATATAACAACAAATAATGCAAATAATAACCAACACACATAACAATGATATAATTAGGAGTTCACCCAAACCTCTTAGGCTACATATCTGTTGAGTTCTAGTCAACTCAACTAGGCTCTTTGGGATTATGGCTTAAATTCTACTACAAGTTCCACACTCAACTCCATAGGTTTACAACTAAACAAATGGTTATAGAATGCCATATTTACCCCTGGTTGTTTGGCTCTCTAGCTCTCGACTCTTGGATCTCGTCTCTCAGCTCTTGGTTCTCGGCTTTGGCTCTCGGCTCTTGGCTCTCGGCTCTTGACTCTGGTTCTCGGCTCTGGCTCTCGGCTCTCGGCTCTGGCTCTTGGCTCCGGCCTCAGCTCTTGGCTCTTGGCTCTAGCTCTTAGCTCTATCTCTGGCTCTTGCTCTTTGTGAAGCCTCCAACCTTTGGTGGCTCTTTTGTTGTCCTCCCAACCTTTGGTGGCACTCTACAAATCTATGACTCTTTGGCCTTCAACACTCTACAACTCTGCTATGCTCAGCTCTCTCGGAAATCACCCCTTTGCCATCACCCCAATCTCTAGTGGCTTCTCGGCTTTCATGAGCTTCTAGTTTCACTCGACTTCCAAGCGACTCCAAATTTCCTCTTTCAATTGTGGTCTCTGGCTTTTGTGAGGCATCCCTCCGACTCTTTGGCTTCCTGTCTATTTCTCTATGTGTAATCATTCCTCTATCTCTATAGTTCTGTGGTTCTGTGACTAGCCATCTGGCTCTGTGGCTTTATGGATCTCTGTGTATAACTCATTCTTGTTACAATGCATCATTGTTACAAAATTCCCACTTACAGCATGGCAAAAATGATTCAAGAATAGGGACAGTTTACAAAGGAATCGACGGCCTTTCTTTTGACAAAATGAAACGACCATATTTCCAATACACAAAAGTATTCAGATTTACACAGGAAAACATTGAAAATCCAAAAATCCAGATTTCAAATATTATGAAATCGCATTCATAATCTATCAAATCCACACCTTGATTGCAATTCATAATCACAATAGGCATGTGTCAATGACCCTTTATGTGGTTGCAATCGTTGATCGCTGATCAGCGATATCGGTGCATCACATATTGCAATCGCAACACCCAATGGACTATGTCGGCCGATATATATATATATTGCCAATTCGATCCACCAATCCGATATATATCATCGATGTTGATCGCCGACCTTGCTTTATTGCAATCGCAAGTCACAATGGCCCTTTATACTAGGGATCCACCAACCACTGATCACTGACACCAATCACAATCACATATCACATTATCGGCATCGCATGACCCCTTTGCATTGTGGTTCCCAGGTCGCCGATCTCCGATCAATCGAAACTTTCGCTTATCGGTGCCATCACATGTCGGAAAGTCACATGGTCACATGTATTTTAAACACTCCGCTTGACTTTCTCCGATGCGATAATAATGCTCCATTATAATATATATGTGATACGATGAAGGAATGCGATGTGATGAAATTTAAGGGAATTTATGTTTAAATTCTTTTTTTCCCTTAAGTCCCATTTAATAAGAAATTGCCTCCTTTTCAAAGGACAATGGGCCAACTTATTTTTGCAATAAATCCTTCATCCTAAGTCCATTTTGGTCCATTCAAATTGCAGTAGATTCAGATTGAAACAATCTACGCAATGAGACTATTCCAAAGAGAATCATTTGAATTTCATTTTCCTCTCTGAGGAATAGTTTTAGACTTAGAAGTCTATACTAGATCCATTTTGGATCAAACTTAAATTGGACATCTCGTCATGAATAGTGACGTCAACGATTACTTCAAATTTGATCCATGTGGCAGCGTAGCCCCCCATGCATGGGTGCACACCTTCTACCGTGTTGATTCTGCACGCACCTTCCTCATTGCATAGCTCCCAAATAGACTCATTTAGAGTCCTACACTCTCTTCCAACTGTCTGGAGCGTTGAGACTATGCTCCCTATGGCTAGTTAGGTGGTCGCACCATCTGTGCAAGACTCCAATTCGCCTTCCAGTCTAGTCCATGGACACTCCTTGATTTCCCTTGTGATGGCCGGCACAGCGCGCTTTATCCTATGTGGTGCGTTTGCCTTGTTACTGTGTTTGGTAAGGTGCGTCTCAGCCATGGTAACAAAATTATAAATTCTTAGTGATACTCTTTTAATGCAATGGTATGACCATCCGTATCTTGCCTTGTCATCCTTGGTTTATCGATGAGACATGCTTTCATGACCCCTTTTTCTAGTCTTTTGATCTCAACATCCATCAACATGCTTTTATTCCTTAATTGTACTCGATCTTCTTTGAGTTCACGAAGTCTAAGGTTCCCTTGTTGAGTGGCTTCTTGAATCCTTATATGGTCATCCTCACATAGCTGTGTGATTCTTTCATCCTGGTCTTCGCACACTGCCATAACTGTGGGAGCTAGTACATGTGGATTCTTCTTGGTATTCCCTTCAGAAACCTTGGGTTCTACCTTGGTTCTCACCTTTGGAATCATCTCCGTGCTTAGGTTTTGCACGTGGTCCTATAAGCCCATCAAATTGCTGGTATGCGTAGGTCCTAATCAGTTTGTTTCATCTGGTAAACCTTGTTTAGTACTCCACGCACCCTATGGAATGCTTCATTGTGGAAAATTGGTAATGCACATCGCCTTTCCTATTGCTGTGGTTTTTTCCGATTCTCTAGGCTGAGTTTGGTGTGCCCTTGTGCGGATTGTACAACATATGTCTGTACCCATCAGGAAAGGGGGAGCGCAGATCATTCTACCCCATGTGATTGGCTTTCATTCGAAGCTGGGGTTTTCCAAAATGTAGGCACATCATCCTTCTACATTCGTGCCAGTCTTCCAAAGTTCCTTGATGCGTACCCCATCACTGTGCGGGTGTTGCACGTAGCGTCCACTTTAGCGCATCGAATCACTACTGCTCTGGTCCTGCACTTTCGAACTTGTTCAGAAATTCATCCACCTTTGAAAATCCATCATACGTTAGCAGCTCCCTTGCCTCTATTTTTACGTAATGCAATGATCTGATCATCATGTTACAGTTCAACTTTGTTGCTTCGTGCAGCCGATTATACCATTGCTTTATCTCTTTATCAGAATTCAAAGTGTAGGAGGTTTTGCGCTCCCACAAAATCCTTCCATCTGCCATCAGATTCACCCAATCCTCTCCTTGTGCAGTTATCTTGTAGATACAGTCAAGATCGTCATCACTATCATCGTTGCACATTGGTTCAGTGTATCGTGCTCCTTCGGTTGGATCCTGCGGTACTACTACACATAGTGAATTTTTCTCAAAGATCATTTTGCGCTTCTTCATATTTATGACTCTATTCATATTGGTGGCCCAATCTATTCCTAGGAGTGCAGGATAGGGATTGTTGTCATTGAAAATTTCTTTCACTTCAAAATCCACCTGTGCGCTCACGCATTCAATATCGACTGTCACCCCTTGCAATCTTCCCATGGGAAAAATATTTTGTTGATTCACCATTCGTAACTGAATAAGAGGTCACTATAGCACGGATATTCCCATGCATTCCCATGTTTTCTTCGGTAGTACATTCACATTTAAATCTAGGTCTAGGATTACCTGATCCATTTCGTACTCGCCTATTTGCGCAGTCAACCTCATCTCCTTTCCTATCCACAATGTATGCTTTACTAGTTTTCGGACCATGAGCAGTTATCGTGACCCCACGCACCTAGTGATAAGTTCTTTTAGCCCTTTGGCTGCCTTGTTGTCATGCAGCAGTTTCATGCATGTCTCCAGAAAGGTAGTGAGCAAGAAAGGATCCATCCCTGGTTCTAGTTGATCCATACTACCTGAAGTGGAGGCCTTTATGAAGCTCTTCTTAGCTTCCATGAATGTCTCCTTTGCGCAGTCTAAATCAAACTCAAGTTCCATTATAGAAGCCTTGTGAACCCATGTGCTTTCTTTTGATTGCTTCCCTTTATCATCTCCCATTTTCACATTGCTCCTAAGCATTATGTTTACATTTGGGTCTTCGTCGTGTGGTTCAAATCTCATCATCTGTAAATTCTAGGTCGAAGGGGGCTGGAGTACCCCCTTTTCACGCATCTTTGCTATCAGCAAAGGACAATCTTCTACCTCATGATTAAACTTATTACAATACCAGCATGATATCCTACTTAGGATTGTACAATCGCAGGCATAATTCCCTAGCCCTCTGCAATTGTAACAGATTATTTTTCCATGACCCCTTCCTGGTCCTATTCCACCTTGACCCCGACCGCGCCCCTGGAACCTACCATTGGCCATCCCTGCAATTTGGTCGAGGGCTCGTGTTTCGGCCTGCACCCTGTAGGCAAGAGTCTGATCCATCATTAGTTCATAGCTTGGGTAGGTGCATTTGTCATGGCCTACCGACATGCAGAAATTACAAAACAACTACTAGGATGTCTCCATATACTTCTACAATAGATGAAAATTATCCATAGAATATTTTCATCCTATCTAGCAGATCACGCACCATAATGCAGATGTTGCACTCGACCCCTCCTGTGCCTCCAGTGTTAATGGCATTGGCCCTCCTCTTGCCAAGTAGTTTGTGAACAATGGATAGTGATATTTTTCGTGGCCCTAACCTTTGCATTTTATGTACCATACTTCCTCACATGCCTCTGGCTGAGGTGCCCTGTCCTATTTCAAACTCTACATTTCTAAACACAGATTCTGTAGCTGCGCATGGATCTGTTGGACTCCCAATCTAGGTTCTTGTATAAGGGTCTCACGTAACCTCATTTCCATCTCCAATGATTTGGCTTGGGTAGAAAGTTTTTGTTGTGACAGTGTCGTGCTTAAGTGTGGCATAAGTGACGCCACAAACCATGCACGCTGATGTGCATCCGTTAATGTCATATTGGCTTCATGGATCATACTCTTCACCCTTTGGTCCAAATCCCAATGGGTCTCACCTGGGAGCATCACGATCTCTTTAAACCTGATGATTGATTGCATCTCTGACTTTGGCCTGCTAAACTCCTTGTTCAACGTGGTCTGGATCTTTGTAATTCCTATGTTTAAGTGGTCATTGGAATGCTTGATATACCATGTTAATGCGCGATCCTGCAGTGTGCTCACCAATGTAGCATTTTTAATATTATCGTCTACGATGGCCTGTGCTTCCCATACTGCTCTTACCATGTACTAGAATTGGTCTGGGTCTTCATTTCCTACTCCTCTAAACACTAGCAATTTGATTGCACTTGCCATACTGAACTATGGAGGTGGCGAAGCTGGAGTGGGTGGAGATGGAGGTGAGTGGGGTGATGTGGGTGGTGGTGTGGGTGGAGGTGGTAAATGCAAAATTCACTACCTTATCAAACTCACTGCGCTTCTCAGAGAAACCTTCGCTATCTCATCCTCACTCTCCTGTGAGGGTGAAATTAAGGGTCTATTTTCTAATTCTTCAATGCATTTGCCTCTGTATATCTTTTTGCTCCACGTAGTCTCAAACATTAATTTATTTGCATAACCCACTTTTCACACAATAGCATCTTAGTCCAATTGTTCAAAGATTTAACATACTTACCTTGTTGTCCCTTGAGAAAACATCGCTCTACCTAACGGTCATGTCTACTACGAATTTAGTGGTAAATCCTCCTATTATCCAATTGAGCCAGTGGTCCACAGCTCAGTATCTTATCTTCTAAGGCTTCTAGTCTACGCACTAGTTCTAAAGTCCACACTATTGGTTTGTCCAGCCTACATCTTCCCTGGCTGTTTGTTAACTTTGTGATCCACTCATATAGCTCTGATGGAAAAGATGTAAAGAAAATTTCATGGATTTCAGTGTACAAGTAGCGATCCAACCATTGCTCCTTAGATACTCACAAATTTTTGTTTTCCTATGCCACGAACTCGTGAAACTTCTTGTCCAACCACTCTTCAATGTCTTTCTTTGTAGGGTTCCAGTGGCATGACATCAGACATCCTTTATGCATATCCCCATCCCAACAACGGAACCATTTGTTGGCTTAGTGGGGCTTGACCTAGGTTCAGAGATGATTTAGCCAAGCAAATCCTGGTACTACTGGCCCTTTCAGCAACAGTTCGTGGAGTGCAAACTGAGGTTTCACCCGAAGTAGTATGGGAGGGTGCTCGAACCAGGTTTCCACACCCTTGGGATATCTGATGGGCTTTTGGAGGTCTGCGGTCTGACCTATTGCTACGCGCACTTGCGATCCCTTCACGACATGCGGTGCAGCTTCTGCGTAGCCTTGCTCAAGGTGTGACCCATATAATACCCAAGCTCCTTGCTTATTAATCAATTACTTAGCTTATGTGTGCAGGATTTATGGTTATTACAGCATACCCAACAATTATATCAGTGTGCATGATACATAAATGAACATAAACATAAAGAGGATAAGCACAACAAATACATAGAATTACAAATCACCTTCTCTTTATTAGCTTTCTGTCCCGATTACAGACTCAACTCCACCCCACATACTCAGCTGCAGACTCTACTAGGCCTCTGCGCACTCAGCTACGGAGTCCCTTCCTACTACTACAACCCAAGACACTTAGACTTCTACTCTAAGCACGACCCATTCCTTCGCTATTTTTCCTATCATCGACTGACTTTACAACTTAGAGCCTCACTCTATTTATACAATCCCATGGTCTACAGACCATGGGTAGGCCAACTTTACACTAATTTACAACACAATGCTTAGGGTAGACAACCCTATGACTCAGTTGTAATCTTCGTGCTCTGCGCCCATAATTCGCGGAGTTCTACACCATCTTTGACCAAAACTTGGGCATTAAGCCCCAAAACCTGCTATGGTGTGATTCCATGCCCAACAGCTTGTAACACTTCGAAAGTTGTCCTCTTTGCTACAAAGTGACCTTCACAAGGCCCATCATGATAGGTCAGAAGGATGTCAAAGACTTCCTCCTCCATGACACACCTTCTCAAGATTTTATCATGGCCAATTTTGAAGAGTTTGCTCCCAATCCAATTGAAGGGGGGGCACTTTTCCTGACTATCTTGCTCTTTTTTTGGGAGGACAAGTTTGGTGGGAATTGTGCTGATACCAAATAGTTTGCTCTATCAGAAAACCATTGAGAGAGAACTGAAATAGAAAATAAGTGCTCATCTGGTAATCGGTCATCAACCATTCCTTCTTCACCTGCAGACAAATTTACTCTAGAAAAAAAATCTGCAACAACATTTTCCTTGCTAGGCTTATCAACAATGGTTAGATCAAACTGCTGTAATAAAAGTAACCATCTTATAGTTCGAGCATTCACGTCTGGTTTGTTCATTAAATATTTGATTTCAGTATGGTCAATGTGCACAAATGTTTGATATCCTGTAATATAGTGCCTGAATTTGTTCAATGAATGCACAATAACCAGGAGTTCCTTTTCAGCCACTGTGTAATTTAGTTCAGCCTTTGACAAATTCTTACTGATAAAATAGATAGCATAAGGCAATTTTTCATCTATCTAACCTAGGGCTACTCCTATGGCTTTGTGTGAAGCATCATCATGTTTATGAAAGGGGAGGGCCCAATTTGGGCCTTGGATAATTGGTGCAGTGGTTAACTTGTCCTTTAGGATGTCTAGGGCCTCCTCACAACATTTTGACAATATAAACGCAGAGTCCTTGGCCAACAAACCAAAGAAAGGAGAGGCCAACTTGTTGATGTCCTTTATGAACCTTCGATAGTATCTAGCACTTTTTCAATGAAGGGTAGAGGGAAATGGTCCTTCTTTGTGGCTTTTTTCAACTCCATGTAATCCACACAAGTTCTCCACTCACCATTTTTCTTTGGAACTAAAACCAATGGAGAGACCTACTCACTGTCGGAGATAAGGTAAATGAATCCTGCATCTAGTAGTTTTTGTAGTTATTATTTGATTATATCCTTAAGAGTTGGATTCATCCTCCTTTGGTGTTGCCAAACTAGCTTGCAACCTTCTTTGATGTATATGTGGTGAGTACACACTAAGGGGTGTACTCCCTTCATTTATTTGTAACTCCAAGTGAAGGCTTTTAGATTTTCCTTTAGCATGTTACACAACTTCTCTTCTTGGAGAGTAGAAAGAGATGGATTGATTTTCAAGGTTCTCTCTGGGCTGAATTATATGGTTTTGACATGGAGTGGGTTGGAATCAGTCAAGCATAAGTCAATCAGATGATTTTTCTGGGTTTCCTTTATTGTTTCTTCCAAGGGCAATGAACTGGGAGTTGGACTTTAGAGTAGGTGTTCAATCAAGTCATCCTCATCTTGTTGTCCTCCTCCCATGGTTGCTTCTAAAGTATAAAGTTGGGTGGAATAAAATTTATCTTATTCCTCCTCCTCCAACCATAAAGGTAAGTCATTCTCTAGAGAAGGTTGAGTAGGAGGGTATAGGACTAGGTGCCTAGACATATGCCCATTCTTGATGGTCAAACTCCCAACTCTGCAGCCAATGTAAGCATCGAAAATGGCCATCCATGGCCTCCCAAGGATGAGAGGGTAACAAGTAAGCTTAGCCTTAGGTTGGAGAACTAGGAAATCTATAGGGTATTCCTAAGAGTCAATGGAGACCATCACATCCTCCATAGTCCCCTTAGGGGTTACTGTGGAACAATTTGCAAGTTGTAGAACTATTGTGGTATTCCTTAATGAACCTTGGAGGTTGAGCTTGAGCATTGTGCCCTTCATCATCACATTAATGGTAGACCCAAGATCCATTAGAGTGTGTGGGACAATGGTGCCATTGATGTGCACATCTACTACAGGGCTTCCAGGGTCCAAATATTTTGGATAGATTACCTAACCCAACATTAAGTTGGACAGTTGCCCAATAAAATTAATGGTGGGGAATCCCTTCTTCGCCTCCCTGGATGCTTGAAGCACTTCTCCTTAATCAACTTATTGTAAATAGAAATGTCTTTTATTGCCTCGAGAAGTGGAATATTTACACAAATTTTTCAATTCTCCGAGAAGTTTAATCTCCTCCGGGGTAGGCTGGAGTGGTTGGGCTAATCTATTAGGAAAGGGTGGATTTAATTTAAGATTGCTTTCCTCTCTCTCTTCCTCAACCTCCCTAGGTGGAGGTGGAGGTTGGTTATTTGGGATAACTCTCCCATATCTCAGGTTAATCTTCTGGATTTCCACATCATAAGCTGGATATGATGTCTCTCCACTATATACTTGCTGAGCCTGCTTATTGTTCAAGGTTCGATTTGGCTTAACAGGCATCTGGCGTTGCTTGTGTGGAGCAGAGTGTAGGAGTTATGGTTGGGTAGGTGGTTGAGGCAATAGAGCTCCAACATTGTTGTATTGGGGCCTCCACCCCTCGGGCAGTGCATTCCACTGAGGTTGTGGTAGAGCATAAGGTTGAAATGACTGGTTGGTTGGCTAGGAGTGATACTGAGATGCAAAGGACCAAGGATGGGGTGTAGACTAGGAAGGATGAGTAGGTGTTCCCTATGAAGGTATGTTTATGGTTTGGTTGGGGTTGTAATAAGCATGGGACGACCCTTGCATGCCCTGTTGGTATGGTCTAGGCCCATGATGTCTCCTTTGGTTAATGTAGCAAAGCTGCTCAGTGACCCCTTCAGCTCCTTGATATACAACTTTGAGTCTAGGCAAATAAGGGCACTTGAATGTGGAGTATTTTTCTTCACAAATTGAGCAAATTTCAATAGAGTTCAATGGACATTCATTCCTAGGATTCCTCCTGGTGCATCTAGGACAAAAAATGGCTAAGGCTCTCTCTGCTTCCTCCTTCTTCCTCTTAATGTGTAGGGTGTCCATTTGCAAGGAAAGGGTTTGCAACATCTCACTTTTGAAATCTTCCAACACGTTTCCAATTTCACCCTTGATGGATGAGTTGGAAGACGATGTACTGACCATAGGTTGACTACCCCTACCCTTTTTCCTAGCTACCCTGGTTTCTAGAGACAGTCTTGATATCTTCATAGAGTAATTGGTAGATACCTCCTGATAACAAATATAGGGTATCTAGAAGAGCTTCCCTTACTCCCCTAAGCAGGATGAGCTTTAGTGGCTCAGGGTCAAGTGTGCACCTGGCCCTTTTGTAACTAAGATGGAATCTTTCTTCGTAATCCTCTAGGGATTCATCATTTCCTATGGTCATCGTGAAAATTTATTCTTTAGTATCATTTGACTGACAGTAGTACTAATATTTTTTGTTAAATTCCTGCTACATCTGAACCCAAGTTGTGATGCTATCTACAGGAAAACCCATGAACCAATGCAATGCTACATCCTTCAGGGTAGATGGAAATAGTTTTAAATTTTGCTGATCATCTGTATAGTCATAGGTTCAGAATATAACAACAAAATCAAATAGGAAAGTGTCGGGATCTTCTATGGTTAGGCCATGGAAATGAGGTCGACCAGAGGGGCTTATATTTTTCATCTTAGTGTGCCCATTGGTTTCCCTAATGGGGAAGGTACCCTCAACCCTCTCTCTATTCCCTTTGTAATTTCCATTGGTTTAGTAGGAATGGGTTCTTCTTCTTCCTCTTCCCCTGTAGGTTCTTCAAATATGTCAGGTTTCTCAACTAAGGGTTCATCCAGTTCATAGCCACTGAAGAAGAGGGAAGGTTGGTTGTTTGATGCAGTGGGGGTATTTGGCAAAAATTTCCCTAAGTTTTCCCTATTCCTATGAGGCATGAAAGGAAATATTTTTGATGTGGTTTTGTGTGTGTGTATATATATATATATATATATCTATATCTATATCTATATCTATCTATCTATATATATATATATTATATATATACGATATATATATATATATATATATATTATAATAATAATATATATATAATATATATATATAAAGTATATATATATATTATATATATATATTATATATATATTAAATATATATAGATAAACTTGGAAAGTATTGCTGAATTGAAAATCTTCTTGTGAAATGGAAAGGAAAGAAAAAAAATGCAAAATGGAAGAAATGAAACAACTAGATTACTTTTTCAAAAATAAACTATTGGCAAAATATTGAAGACAAGAAATAGAAGAAAAGAAAGCAGTAATCACATTCTACTCAAACACCTCCCCAATAACGGTGCCAAAAAGTGATGAGTGCCAGTATTGCAACAAGGCTGTTGCAACTCCTGGGCTACCAATGCTACTTATCAACCTGAGGTTCGTACAAACTTGGAGGTTACAATGCTGTATGCACACCTAAAAGTGATGTTTCTGCCTGTTGTCATTGCTCAGCTGGTAAGCGATCACTAGGGTTCCAAGATAGACTTCTATGGGGTCAGAAGAAGCTTGATTCTTTGATGGAAGAAAGGTAAATCTACTCTAAGAGAGTTACTCTACTGCAATAATGGAGAAGGTCGACATGTAATCTTAAATCACACCATTCCCTAATTAACCATTTAAGAAGCTATGCTAGGTAGAAATGCTAAATCAACATGAAATAATGCTACTATCTAAGTTGTAGGAGTAAGAAGCATTAAACAACACTAATGTGCAATTAATGAAATAAATATGTTTTTTCTTTTTTGTCTTTTTATCCAAAATCAAGTATGAAACTAATTGCTTTTGTGGATGTGGGAGGTGGATTAAGGATGTTTGATGATGGATGGAATCGCTATGAGATGGTTGGATGGTTTGGAGGATCCCTGGGAGGCTTTTGGTGACTTCCTAGAGGTTTCCCATCAATTCGGCCTCAAAACAGGCCATTTCAGGGAAACCTATAGGATGTACTAGGAACCTACAGGATGATCCTGTAGGAATTACAGGAAACCTACAAGATACATTTGAGAGAGAAATGTTAGGTGTTGGAGGTGATGGGAGGCTTAGGAAAAGTGTGTGATGGGTGGAATGGAGTGGCAGAAGGTCTAGGATCACTCAAGAGTCAATATCCAAGATAGTAGATGGCTGGATTCGCTCAATGTGCTTAGAAGAATTTCTATGAAAAATGATGAAAAACTAGTGAAGGTGATGGTGAAAACAAGGGATGACTAAGGTGGATGGAGTGGAAGGTGGCTACTAGATATGAAGTCTTAGTCTCCTCTTGAAGCACTTTCTCGGCATAAAACATGCGTGTCTTCCAAAAATCTATGCGACAAGATACATTTTCATAAACTAGAAAAGCATAATTAATGAATCAACTGCCTATACTATGCATGAAGAAAGTTGGTGAAAGGAATGAAAGAATGGATGGCATCTACTGCAGAAATAGAGATGAAAAAGATGACAATAGAAATCTACCTTGCAAAACTAGCCAATACTAAATTAAAGACAACAGAATCCAAAGTTCATAAAAGAACCAGAAATCTCTGTTTTTGGGGCTGCTTGAGCGTCCCTTCCTCAAGTCATGATCCCAGAGGAAGGTAGTGAGGCCAAGACACCTGCTAACAACCTTGTGGTGATCCTTTCTCTCCTTGCTAACCTGCTTCTTGAAGTAAGGCACAAAGGGAAGCAAACTAATAAACAACCAATCTAATCTACACTATTTGTAATGGAAATGCATCGAAAGTTAAAATCAACAATGAAGCTATGATTCTACACTAAACATACATGTACAATAAAGAGGGGCCTTGACTGCTATGGTTAGGCCCTAACCCAAAAGCTTCAACCCTCTGAGTTAAGTTAGTGTTGGCTCAAAACAAAACTCATTCTTATTACCAAAACAACAAATTACATCAGTAGAACTTTCACAAGTATTGCAACTCAAAAATATCTTAGAGTTCTACAATAAAAAATCTGAATCCTATTGAGGCCCTAGGCCTCTCTATTTATACAACTGAAGTTGCCAATGACTTCCTTAAAATTAGGGAGGCTCAGCTCCCAAACTCGAGATAAACTAGTGCTTTGTCTCTCACTTGCTCGGCTGCCTTCTAATCCTCATGATTTGGTTGTTTACATTCCAAGATGATGTGATGAATGGAGGAATCTTTGAATGGAGGAATAGTAAATGAGGAGGATTTACCTCCTACAATCCCTCTCCCTTGTCCCATTCGAGTTTTGACCTTAGTTTTTTCCAAGATTCCTTGATTTTCTCCTTTAATCCTACATTCAATGCATATTAGTCTACTAAGCATAATATCCAACTCTAACTGGCCTCATAAACAAAATATAATGAAAAACATGAAATAGTTACGATAAAAGTTGGTTTTACTAAGCTAGGTGGTGAATTGAGCCCCATATAATTACCCAATGATGAGGCTCATCACCAACTTTGTGATCCACTCATATAACTCTATCGGAAAGGAACAAAAGCAAATTTTGTGTATTTCTGTGTACATGTATCTATCCAACCATTGTTCTTTCGTTAATCATGAGTTCTCGTTTTCTTGCACCACGAATTCATGGATCTTTCTATCCAACCAGGTTTCAATTTCTTTCTTAGTGGATTCCAATGATACGACATCACACATCTCTCATGCAGATCCTGGTCTCAGCAATGGAGCCATTTGTTGGCTTAATGGGCCATGACCCACGTTCAACATTAGTCATCCAAGGAAATCCCTACACTACTGGCCCTTTCAACATTAGCCCAAGGAGTGTGGATTGAAGTCTCACTTGAAGCAGTATAGGGGGATGCAGGTGTTTCTGGGAAAACTAGTGTCTTTTCGATCTGCTAGTCCCACAAGGATTGGTAGCTATCCTATAAACAAACAATCAAAGCAATTTGTGATTTCCTTTATGTATCTTTTGCTTGACTCCTTGCTTTATTTCTCTCCCCCTTGATAGAGCTTGCAACTCTTCACCTACTTGTCTCGATTAGAGAATACCTATAGAAACAAAGTAACAAAACACCATCAAAGCATCTCGATCTATTATATCATAAACAATGCAGAATCAGAAATACATTGAACATACAATGACATTCACAAATAACAAGATTCACAAGTACACAATTATATTGAGGAAATCTCAAAGAACTTTGTTAATAATAGAAGAGAGGATTACAACCCAGCTGTCTGATTGAGCATCATCCTCCCAGCATCAAAGCTCTCTTCACCTCATGACAAGTAATATCACCCAACCATATAATGCTCCCTCTCAAAGACAAACCATAAATACTTCCTTACAAATTACAAAATTCCAGCCTCTAGATCTCTCAGATGAGGGATCCATTTATAGATGCTTGCAAGGGGTGAGTCATCTCTGGGTTTTTGATTAGTGTCATTCCACTTGTAGTGTTTGGTTCCACTTGGTAAGTTATTGGATCTCTTACTCATCCCTGGGCGAATTCAGAGAGGCAAGTGTCATAGGAGAAGTTTCTAGAAGATTCCATGAGCATCCACCATAGAAAATTTTAGGGGCGAATGTTCGCCCTTTGGCGAAATTAAGGGGTTTTAAATTTTTTTGTGGGCGAATATTTTGTATCATAGTACATTTTTACAAATCACCTCAAATAGCCCACCTTATTTTAAGGGAGAGGGTAAAAAAGGTAAATTTAGCCCTTGAAATTAGGAGTTACAACCTTCCATTCGCCCATTTTCAAGGATAAGTTTTATTTAAGTGTGAATCCATTCGCCCATTTTCAAGAATAGGTTTTATTTAAGTGAATCCTATGGGCCAAATACCATATTTATAAAAGAGATATGGTAATTAATAAAAATATAAATAAATGAGAGGTATGGTAAATAAATAAAACATTTTTTATATTTACTCCATAAGTCACCTTATATACATGTAAGGGTGTAAACAAATAAAAATATAAGTAAAGTGGAGGTGTGGTAAATAAATAAAACGTCTTTTTATACTTATTCAATAGGTATGGTAAATAAATAAAAATATAAATAAACTAGACGTATGGTAAATAAATAAAACATCTTTTTATATTTAGTCCATAACCCTCATTCTATTTATGAAGGCTCAAGAAGGAGGTTTTATTTAAGTGAATCCTATGGGCCAAATACCATATTTGTAAAGAGGTATGCTAAATTAATAAAAATATAAATAAACGAGAGGTATGGTAAACAAATAAAACATTTTTTATATTTACTCCATAAGTCACCTTGTATTTATGAATGGTATGGTAAAATAATAAAAATATAAATAAACGAGAGGTATGGTAAACAAATAAAACATTTTTTAATTTTTTTTATATTAATACCGTGCAAAAAAACATTATTAACCCTAATATTAGTATTAATAAAAATAAAAATGGCACATGGTATTGACCCATGGTATTCACCAAAATGGCACATGGTATTGACCAATGGCATTCACTTGGAATGTAGCCTATTTAAATGGGGGAATTAAACCAGAATAAATCCATCTTTACTTTGGATCTACTAACCCCCGAGAGGTATCAAATATCGTGATATGAAAACTAGCATAGAGTGAAAAGATATTTGATCCGATCAAGAGTAAAAATGGATGTTGTAATTTAATGTATGTTAAACATTTTAACTTGGTTAAAATAAAAATAAAATAAAAATCAACTATCGATTATTGATTTTATTAATTTTTATAAATTACTAATAGTCATTTTTAAGCTCTAGGTTTATGATAACCCATGGTATTGACCCATGGTAATACCATAGTATTCATGTGAGCATAGACTATTTAAAGTGGAAATTCTATCATCTTAGATCCATCTTAATTCTGGGTCTACCAAGTGCTCAGAGGGATAAATAGATTTCATCCCCCTAAGAGTGGTAGATGTGGAGTTAAGATGGATATAGGTTGGTTTTTATGATAATGAAGATATTAAATAGACTTAGGAAATTATATTGTAAAAACATCTTAACGTGAATGGTTAAAGCATAGACATTGGACAAGTATATTTGTATACTTCTGTTTTAAACTGAAACAAATCCAGGGCTAAAAGGAATGGATTGATTGCACTAGTCATCATTCTATAACTTTCCAACATATGCTAGAGTAAATAGATTGTAATTTGGGTAATTTTTCTAATTGCAAACGGGAACATATTTGTGTATTGGCAGGGTAGTTACGAGGTCCCTAGAAGTGGAGTAAACAGATTGTAATTTGGGTAATTTTTCTAATTGCAAACAAGAACATAGAAGTGATGAATTTGAATTTTTCTTGGTTTTATATATAGTATTAGGTTTTTTCTCATGCTTTCTGTGAATGGCACGGGTGAATTTTATCTTACACCCACTAGATTATCGATATGTAATTTCGGTAATTTTGATTTCAAAAGATATTTTAAAGAAATGCAATGATTTCATTTGTGTATTCAATAAACACAAGATTTTATAATTGAGTAAAATATTCGCCATGCCTGGTGAGAGATTCGCCAAAAAATTATATATACATATCATATTATTGATAAAATCGCCTTCCATTTTTCCTATATACCATGGAGATTCACCCATTTATTATACATGTAAATTTAGGGGGGGTTCTTAAAATTTTCCCTGCTAGACTCTGTGCAAGATGGTGCGACGATCGTTAGATCCGACGGACTAAATAGACGGTGGAAAATCAACGGGATACTTAGCGATCGAGGAATGAGATAGCCATTAGATCTTGATAAAGGAGATCAACAGTGTAGAGTGGAGCACTGGTTAAAAGGTAAAGTCAAAGTGGGACCGATGGTGTTTAGTAGAAATGTGGGACCTCAGGGAAAAGTAAACCATGTATAGAATCTGTTTAACACAGTTGATTGGTTATAAAGTAACCACTAATCTATTTTTAGACTATCACCTTATTTTGTCAACCTCCTGTCTCTTCTAGTTCAATATTTTGGTCGATGACCTCAACTGTTGAATGATTGACTGATTTTCAAATATAAAGTCTTATATAGTTATATGCATGGTCTCTTGTCATGCTTCATTCGAAGAATATATAAATCAATATTTTCCCTTCTGGGAAAATTCCATTTCATTTATGTAAATGATGGGGTTTATTATTGTGGCATTGTTTATTTGACTTTGTTATTTCCTAGAACTGTAGATTTACCTATATTTTTCCACTCTTGGTTTTTGCTCTTTACATTATTGTATTGATTTTTTCACTCTATCCTTGCTTGAGTGATTAGAATTCTGAATGTTGATTTTGATGTGTCATTTACAATTCCAAACCTTTGTTTTTAGTACCTTGTTTGGAAAATCCTTCTTATTCGACTATACGATGTCTGGGTTGCATGGATTCAACCAGGTGCAGACTCTTAGATACTTATCCTATGGTTGAGCTGAATGGTGCCTTTTGTAAATATATTAATGTTTTGATATTGATATTAAATCCTTCAATTATGGCTTTGAAGCCAAATCCTTTATCATATTGTTGTGTTCGTTTTGATTTTCCCACACAACTCTTGGCCTATCGCGATTAAATCAATAGCCTAATACACTACTACACCAAGGGAACTTTTAAGACATTTTTTTAAGACAAAAGAAATCTTTTGTCTTAAAAATCAATTTTTATCTTAGTTATTTTACATTAAAATTTAATATCAATTCAATTGTCTTAAATATAAACTTTAAGACAAAAACAGTTTGAGACAAAAATATTTTAAGACAAAAGTTTATATTTAAGACAAAAATAGTTTAAGACAAAAATATTTTAAGACAAAATCAGTTTGACACAAAAATATTTTAAGACAAAAACTTATATTTAAGAAAAAAGTAATTTAAGACAAAAATATTTTGAGACAAAACTTTATTTAAGACAAAAGTAGTTTGAGACAAACATTTAAATACAAAACTTTATATTTAAGGCAAAAATAGTTTAAGACAAAATTATTTTAAGACAAAACTTTATATTTAAGACAAAAGCAGTTTGAGACAAAAATATTTTAATACAATTTTATATGTAAGACAATGACTACTTTAGATCAAACCTATTTAATACAATTAACAATTAAGACACAAACATATCAATTTAAGATGATATTATCTAACAACTGCAAAATTGACTGTGACAATGCGCCCTAGGTCTACTAGCTTGTAGACAAATACTATCTTGTGCCTATACCAAAGTTGTTATTTTACTTACCATTCACATTATCTTATATAAATACAAAGATTTGTTGGTATCTTTGTTTTGTGGGGGTAGTCGACTAAGATGAACGCAAAAAGTTTTACTAACAAGATTTCTCAGACATCAATTCCTCTTTAGTCCCTTTCATATATGTTGATATGATTAGAGACAACTTGTCTATTGTTGCATTCATCACTACTACATGGAGGGGGATTTTAAGGCAATTTTTTAATAGAAAAGAAATATTTTGTCTTCAAAATTTCAATATGAGGCGATAGTAAAAAAATGTAAAGGTAAAGGATTAGGGATCTGTATACTAGCATTCACAAAGTGGTTGCTTTACCATGGTTGTGAAGTGATAATTGAAAAAGGAAAAGCATTCCTAAGACACATAACCACTGGGCAGGTGAAGCAGATCAGGGTTTGTGTGAAGAACCTGTATAAGATAGATGTGAAATACTCTGCTACATACACTAAGGTGGAGAAAGTGAAGCTCACGATGTTGATGAACTTTGGCACAAAATACTTGGTCATTTGTATCATGGTACCTAAAATATTAGAGAGCAAATAACAACTCGCCTCTCTAAAGGAGCACTTAAGTAGTAGGATATATGCAAAGGATGTACGTTGCAAAAGTACATAAAATCCACATTGCATGATTGGGACAACAAAGCACATGTAGTCCTAGAAAGGATCCACTATGATGTTTATGGACCTTTCTCAACAACCTACACTGTCAGACACAAATATTTTGTCACTTCTATTGATGACTTCTCATGGAAGCATTGGATCTTCTTCACATGAAATAAAGATGATACATTCTCTAAGTTGGTAGAATTCAAGACACTAGTTGAAAAAGAAGCTAGCAAGAAGGTGAAGGCTCTATTGTAGAGGCTGCAACACCCTCCAAAATTTTGGCTTGCACTTGAATTTCAGAGCCTTCTATGGATATTGTGATCGATCATTCCTTAGTCACTTATTGGTAAGTTGATGATCTCAAGCTCCCCTTTTCGATCTTAAGATTCATTCATGCTTTTATATTTACATAGAATGTGTCATCTTTGGGCATGGGGATAATCGCTTGTCATGCAAAGGGAGGCTTGTTTTGTTTCAAGGTGAAATATTTATGAGAATGGGTTGTCTGCATCACATAGACATGTTTAACACTCATTTCACACACTCTTACACAAGTGTGACCTTTATCCTCCCAATGTCTATAATCGGAGTCGCACTTGCCGTAAGCTCCCACAAAGGTTGTTGCATTAAGTGAAGTATGTGTGATATGTTCTGGATGGTCTATGTTGTATTGATAAGTTTTCAAGTGTGTGATCGTAGTCAAGTTTTGTCACTATTCATGTAAGTTCCACTGGTCCCACATTTAACTAAATTTCAGAGTTTCCTTAGAAACCTAGCCTCATCCAACTTTCTTGAACTACACACTTCACATATGTAACCCTCAAGATTTTACATTTCCTGTTCAAACCATGCAATTCATAGAAATCCCAACCTCCCTTACCATTCAAAACTACGTAGTGGTTTCCTCCAATCTCCTTCCCTCACCCAGAACCCACTGTCTCCAA
The DNA here is from genome assembly GCA_000404065.3 of Pinus taeda. Lineage (NCBI taxonomy): Eukaryota > Viridiplantae > Streptophyta > Pinopsida > Pinales > Pinaceae > Pinus > Pinus taeda. The sequence goes on from APFE030168726.1 coordinate 46,484, forward strand.
AAACTGTGCAGTTTTTTCCCTTGATTACCCAGTCTGCCTTGCATCTTGAAATTACATAAATGTGTCCTCCCAGGGCCTCATCCCATAGTAGTGCCTTGCATCCTAAAACTGTGTAAATGTGTCCTCCTAGGGCCTCATCCTACAACAGTCACTGCCCGTTGAAACTACAATTGTGTCTGTCACGAGCAACAAAGAAAGATTACATGATAGTTGACTCTCAAGGAGCTGAGGAGAAAAATAAGTAGACCAAGGAACTCAAGGTATGATAGAATATCAGGACCACATGAGGAATCCATCTCATGCATAATACTTTGGAGGCTAGGTATGGAAAACAAACCACATCTTTTGAAATTCACTTCTTCATGTAGCTTAAAAGTTTGCTTATCATTGTTGTATCATTCTGTCTTCAATGACATTCATGGTTACAAGAACTGAAAGTCATTCCATGTGTTTCCTCTACGTGTCTTTCTCCCTTTCACTTGTTTATTACATAGCTTAGAAGATGAAGAGTATTACCACTTGTTTATTTAAGCTATGAAGGTTGTGACCAACATGATATTATGACTAACCACGCACGATGCAAGGCATCCTAAATGGGATGAAAGATGTTTGATGATATGTATGTAGTTAGTACACTCCTTTTCATTACTCCTTTGCATTAATCCTTGTTTTGTATCTTGCATGTACCATCACCGCTTGTCACATTTGGCTACCTACTGCTAGTAGTTTCTTAGCTCTTTCCTGATAAAGCAGGGGAAGGAATTTCCTTCAAACTAATTTCTTCAAGGCTCTTCATAGAAATTATAGAGCTAAGAGAAGGAGATGTGGAATCTCACTATCAAGCTCTTGAAAATACTTTTCATGTTCGAATATATCCAAATTATTAAGTTGCCACTCAACAACTTTGTTATTCTTGGAAGACTCAAGAATGATCACATCTCTAGATATTATAAACTTCTTATTCACTTCATCATAGAGATGGTATGCTTTGGAGGCATGAGTGCCCAAAGAAGATACATTTTTGACTCCCTGCACTGAGTTTTATTTATATTTTCCTTAGGTATGAAGCCATAATAGGAGGAACCAAAAACCCTGAGATGCCTCACAGAAGAAATGTGGCCATACCACATTTCATATGGATTCTTATCTCTAATAGCAAGAGATGGACACCTATTATCTATATACACAACACACAGAACCACATCAGCCCAAAACCTTATGAACTTAACATGTGAACTATGTCAAGTTCATAGTGAATGTAATACACTCCAATGAACTATGTGTTGAAAAATGCAGTAAGAAATTCTAAATTTGATTTTTCCTTGATTAAATTGAAAAAATTTGAATTTCCACATCAACAAACAACTTGGATGATGTTAACTTATTTCACATGGCTTGCGTCACCTAGTTTACTCAAAAACTTCAAGTTGGAGGAGTTATAGTTTCGTTCTGCATATGTGATTGCTAATTTGTAGCAATTAAGGTCAATTATCTCATGTTTTTGTCTATTAAACTAGTTCTAACTTTTGGAGGAACTAGTGGAAGGTCATTTAAGCAGTGGGACTTCAGTCAAACTCAATGGTCATCTAGTTAACTAATCAATCAACCCAAAATAGTTGGGGCATGAAGAGAAGTCAAGTTCCCTAAGATTGGTGGAGATTCGAAGGCAGTTTTAATTTCTTATAGCTCACACAGTTGCAAGAACTTGCTATAACCATAGTGGAGGAGGTAGCTTGAGTAGGAGCTTCTTGTGAAATTGGAGAGGAAATGATTGTTGGTAGAATTAATAGCCTACCAACAATTTTTTTTGAGCCACACTTCAATGTTTTGGGAAGGGTTTTTTAAGGTGGATATTTTTTTTTAATGCTTTTTGGTCATGCACGTCCTCACTAAGTATCTTGGGAGGTATGTAATAGTTCCTTGCATGCACATCCTCACTAAATATGTTTTGGGATGTTTGTAGTAGGTCCTTGCAAATTTCTGTTTTCCAGGGCTTAACTACTTATGATCTTAGGTGCTCACAACAATTCGACAATTTATGGCACTTTCCAAATCACTATTCCTGAAAGGATCCAACAAAACGACTTGAGAAGAAGATGAGAAGGGCACACTCTTATTGGAACTATCCTAGAACTTGTGGAGTTGGCTGGTCCCAATGCTTTTAGAGTCGTACTAGTCTAGTTTGGTGCTTCAGACTGGCTAAGGTTAGTCTTGTATTGAACTGACCTTAAAACACCAAAGTCACTAGTTCTCTAATAAACTGACCAATTCTAAAGAATGTAGTGCAACATAGCTAATGGCCACGAAATAATAATTTTTTTGATAAAAAATACTTAAAAGGAAAAAAATTCTTAACTCGAGGTCCCTAAAAAACCTAACCCTAATAATTAATGGTAATATTTAATTTTTAAAGTTAAAGTAAAAGTTGACATTCTCCTTACCTTCCCTTTTTGAAAAGGAAAGTTAAGGATAATGTCAAATTTTAATTAAATTTTTAATACTAACATTAATTGTTTTGGGTTGTTTCAGAGTGGTTCCAACTTCATTCAATGTTGACAAAGTCAAATTTTAGATCCCATTCAAAATTTAGTGGTGATTGTTTGAACTGCTTCTTTGTAATGAGTCCTAGACTTTGACTTTCAATTTTTTAGGTGGAGTTATTGCATAATCATATTCCTCGTGAGACTTTGTAGAAGAAGTTGATCTTTAATCCATTGTAATTTTTCTTTTTCAGTAGACATTCATTTTATCCATTAGATCATTTTTCCACTGTGACAGTGAACAACACCCTTGCCAACATATGCTTGACAATCCATCTCATATTTACTGCTACCTTATAAATACTCTTAAATCTTGTGTCTCCAATATAAAGGAGGAAGAACCAGAAAGGTCCTTCTTGGCCCTCATCACAACCCATAATATGTTTAGCTTCTCTCTTGTGCTTACACTCTAGTCCTCTCGCAGCTTCAGAATGGTGAATCTGAAACACAATCTCATGATGTCCATTCAGGGAAGCATAATTCACCCTTTCTTTGAATCAAATTACCCCCATAGCATTGCCTTTACCTTTACATGCAGGTAAATATTTTCCTTCTGGAGGACTGTTAAGTTTATCATCTCTATTTCGCCTCCCTCTCCTACCCTCATGAACCTGACAAGCTGAATTTAACGAATCTCAATGTATCTGAGATAAACAACCCATCCAACTGGGTAGATTGACTTGAGACCCTTTCAGAAACTAAATTCATCCCTCCACAATGATATGTCCCTCCCCAACAACATCCTCATGTTGTGTTCGAGATCTATCAATCCCATGATCACCATAAATTTCTGAGTCCTCCACTTACATATTTGGTAACATCATCATTCAGATCACTTAAACTTTGTTGTATTGTTTCTTGTGTTATGATTTCCTTTAATGGAAATATCTCCCTAGTAGGCACAAGTAACCAAATTCAAGTTCTTATTGAACTCTTTCGTTAACATACTTAATTTTCATTTTCACCTATTCGGTTTCAAATTCTAGTGTGGTTGGTTTACTAGTTAACTACTAGCGTTCACCAAGTGGTTATTGATGATCATAGTTAGTTTAGAGTGAACATTTGACTTTTCCTTGAAAACCAAGCCCCAAGAATATGCAATTATCATGGAACATTTCAGAGCCCATACTAGTGGAAGGCCAGTTGTGTAGTGGGACTTTAGTCAAACTTAGTGATCATCCAGTTGATTGATCAATCAACCCAAAATAGATAGTGCATGGAGAATTCGAGTTACCCAACTATGGTGTAGATTCCAAGGAAATGTAACATCAATTGTAGACTAGCCTTGAGTGTACAAGTTTTGCATGCAGTCACATGATCAACCTTGGGAATTTCACAATCCATTTTGTAAAAATTCCTAAATAATAGGGGCCTAATTTCTCAAGGAATTGCGCAAGGAAATATGGGCTCAAATAGACATAGAAATTTACTAAGTCTAGATTATAGCTTCTCAGTGAGATGAGAGACAGGTTATTCACTTGTAGGTTGTGCTCAGTTGAGCAAATAAATTGCAATACATTTCTATTCATCATATTAATGCAAGCAGAGATTGGGTTTTTTAGCATATTTCTTTCCCTGGGAAAAATTATGTGTGCATGTGTGTTATTTCTTATTGCATGATGAAATTTTTGTTCTAAATTGTAAATTAACTTCAAGAGAGAAATAGAGTAGGTTTTTGTCTTGTGATTTTGATTAAAACTTCATAAGTAGTTACAACTCTACACCATAATTTCTACAACGATGGTCGAGGCAAATTACAAAACATTTGTTAATAGACAATATCCCTACTTCAAAGTATCTATGACAACTTTTGTGGGAAGAAGACATTGAGGATAAAATATTGGATTGTGGAAGAATTAGTCACAAAATTCACAAGGGCAGTAATTTTGGTTGCAGGTGTGGAGGTAGATGGATTAAATGTAATTGTGTAGGTATACAAGTCACAATTACTCCTTTGATATTTGTCGATGATGTCTTACTATTTGGTATATTGGCCTCTTTTTATCAGTCTTTGAACTCCTTATGAATAATAAAAAATCTTATATGATTTCTTCTTACCCAGATGATGCATTGGTACTGGAGATTTATCATAATTTTGGTGTTATCTCCACTGCATTGGATGCAGATTTTAAATATCTGAGATTTATGCTCCAACCTAATTGTTATGGAATTAAGGATTAGATTTGAATTATAGAGAAAATCCACTGTAAACTTTTATCATGGGCACAGAGGTGGCTCGCCCTAGGAGGCAAGTTTACTCTAGTTCAAGCAGTCCTTCAGAGAATCTCTGTATATTGGCTTCATATTTTCGCTCTGCTTAAGAATATCAGTAAATGTATATTTTTGGCTTCATCTTGGCATGGGACAATGTTTCAGAAAGGACAGAGTGGGCTTGGTTGTTTTTTACTATGTATGGAGGCGATGGATGGCCAGACTCGTCTATTTCTCTCCTTAGAAAAATCATTTTGGAATGGTGTATTTAATTTGTTGCATTTACAGGTATATTATAACTACTCTTTTGTGGTTGATTGTATTCGACACTAGATTATTGAATATAAAACATTTGGACCAGTTCCAGTATACATTGGGATTTTGACCCAAAGAATGCATTATTATCCTGAGCTCCTTTGTTGTGATACATCCACCTCCATCCTTGTCAAAAAAGCTAAAAGCCTCCCTGAACTTAAACATAACCTCCATCCCATATTCCTTTAGTAGATAAAACCCTTCTCTCATTTTCTGACCATACCAATCTACCCTCCATCCCATATTCTCTCATGAGCCCTGTGTAAACCACCATTTCATTCAAGGATGGGGATTTTGATGCATACTCTAAACATATTTGTTAGATACTTTCCCCTTTTTCTTTCTTATGGTTTCTTGAGTTGGCCATCTCTAAATATGCCCTACTCTCATTAAATTATTTGGAAGGTAGCCTTTGGCTGCTAACCCCATTTTACCAGAGATCCTTGACATGTCCCTTGAAAGTTTGTTTCAACCCCATGATCTATTTTATGCCATTGAGTCGAAATCTTTAGATTGATTTGCCACATATTCATTCATTGCCAAACACTATACCACTAGTTCTAAGAATCTTGTGGATACTAACACCACAATAAATGTATACTTTATTTTAGAGGAGACGAGAATTGTATATTTCCCTTTGGGACACTCCAAAAATATTTTGATGCACCTTTGTGACCTTTATGACTTTATGAACTTAATTCACATTCCATGTTCATCCATGTGGACACGCTTTATGATGTTCTAGGACAACCTAATGTCCTTTTCAACGTCCTCTCATATTCCTTGTCATGTTTTCCAGGACTTGTGTATCCAACAAGAAATTTGAGAGATGAATGCCATCAAGGTAGAAAATCAAGCAGGTTTCAAGTCATTTATCTAGGGTTTCCACTAGCATAGTCCCACCATATGATCCACACAATCCCTAAATTGGGGTCTACTTCTATTTCAATTAACTATTGGATGATCATGGTGGGCCATAATTCCAAGTTAAATATTATGACTCTTCATAGGATATTATTAGAGATACTTGAGGAGACATCTTTTTGGCTAAAGGGTTAAGGGAGTATTTTGACTTCAATATCAAACCATCAACCATATCCTCAACATATCAAACCAACAATCAAGAGGACAATTGAGGTGAAGCATGGGCATCCTCTCTCACCCATGTTGTTCAGGATATATATCAATCTATGAATGCCTCTACACTCCTACAACTATGCATCAATAAAATTTTGGGTTGCCCCACTATCCTCCAAGATGGATAAATGGTGTCCCTCCACTGTGCCTTTGATTGCCAAAATTGCAAAATTGGGATTTTCCATGTGAAAATTTTAATTCAAGATTGACTATATCTATATATTTTTTTAAACATGTGAAAAGGTAACTCCTAATTTATCTATGTCCATGGTAGTGAAAATCTCTTTGTTATAGTGGTAGCTCAATTATTTGTCATACTAGTATGATAGCTCAATTATTTTTCATGTTAGTATGAGTAGTGGTACCTTGTGGTCATTGTGTTATGTTTAGTGGATATAGTAATAGACGGTGTAATTTAAAAATTTTAATTTAGACTACATTTACATCACAATGTGATACTCTATAATTGTACCAAAACTTAGTAGTGAAGACATGATAAGTAACTAGATGTATTCAACAAAATTTTAATGCTTATCATTGTGTCTTTGAATAATATTTATAGAGCTTGCTAAATTGGGTAGTATTGACTTAATTTTACAATTAGCATAGATATCATCATAACTAATTTGTTTTGATACCTTGATTATTTGAAAATAAGTGCTACTTAAATTAGGTAGAATTGACTTAGTTTTGCAATACATATAGATAAGAACATAACTCATTGGTTTTGATATTTAATTACTTGAAAATAATAAAAATTATAGTATGTAATTGAATCTACTAATTTAAAAAGTTTCATAAAAATTTTCATATAATTCCAAATTATTAACTCTAATTACTACATAATTTACATTTATACTTTCAAATATATACCTACAATATTTATAGAGAAAATAAGGAAAAGAAAACAAAATAAGATTTAATCATATTTTCCTAACCAAAAGTTTCATGATATTAAAGTATTAAATTCATAATTATTTTTCAAGAACTTTTCATGAAATTCAAGTATTAAATTCATAATTATTTTCAATATTATTTTTAAGGGCATTTGCTTCAAAGCATTGCAAAAATTGACTCATACTCCATCAATACCATATCGTAGGATATAAAATTGTAATTTTTTTAAGCTAACTATTTCTTTGATTTAAACTTTATATCATTAAACTTATTCATAAACAAACGCACTTTAAATTTGGTGTGTACTTAATAATTCAAAAATTATGTAAATTTGATATTTAATAACATTGACTTTCAATGAATTATATTCGATAAATATATTTTTTTAATTAATTCAAAAATAATTATTTCAGTTATTATGGAAAATATACAAATCGAGTGTTTCAGAAATTTCGGTTAAATTGAAGGTCGAAGGTGTGGTAGCCTGTGGTTTTACTATGAGAGCACCCATGTCTAAACTCCCGAACAAATTTTGGCAGATTTGTAATTTGTATTCGTAAGTATCTATAGGAACAAGGAACATTTCAAGGAACGTAGAGGGTTTCAAGGAACATAGGAATTTGCTCTTGGAAAATTAATTGAAGGTCGAAGGTGTGGTATTCCTATGAGATTTTCCTGTGAGAGAAGCATTTAACCTATGGTTTTATTGTGAGAGCACCCACGGCTAGACTCCCAAACAAATTTTGGCAGATTTGTAATTTGTATTCAGAAGTATCTACAGGAACATGGAACTTGAAAAGGAATGAAGAGGATTTCAAGGAAAAGAGGAATTTTCTCTCCGAAAAGCTTGAAAAATGTTTGCAGTTGTATTTGATTCACAAAGATGGTGACAATGCCATTGGGCATGTTTATTCTGCGTAATATTCTCCTGGAGTCCAATGATGTTAAGCCTATGTCAGATTGAATTCCATCTCTACAATATTCTAGGGTTCTATAAATATACACAGCAAATGGTGGTGGCCTGTGTGAGGAGTACCATAATTTATGCACGGGAGGGCCTTGTTTGCCCCATTACAATGGAGGGTTTGTCGAGAAAATGGAGAGACAAACACCAATGTTTGAGAACCATGAGATGAGAGTTTGAGAGTCGCTTAGGGTTTGAGAGCCACGAGACGAGGTTTTCTATGATGAGCATTAAGGGCATGAAGCCCAAAAGTTATACCCCTTACTAGCATTCAAACAGTAGAGCACATACTCGTTTATTCGTGTGTGGCGGGAGATAGATATTAAGACCCTAATTCTTAGGAAAAGTGGGAGACATGGGCATAGACTGAGTGGGAAACATCAAGAAACATCGGGCTAGGCCATCTTCAAATGGAAACGGATTGGCTTAAAATGTAAACAAGCCGGCTGAAACCACTGAATTTTTTTTGGTATAGAGGCTGAAAATCATTTTGGTGCCAAATTGTTTTAGTTTTTATATGCTAGGGCTTTCATTGTTATTTTGCAAAGGAATTGGAAGCTGAGGTAGAAGTTTCAAGGAAGACAACAAAGGGTTTATTTTCCACAGGTATTTTCCTTTCAATTTGATGTATTTTCCTTGCATAGCTATAGGCATTGGTATAGATGTAGGCATTGGTATAGCTATAGGAAATGGGATTATTTTCATGGTATAGTTGTAGGCATTGGGATTATTTTCATGGTATATTTGGGTTTGTGAGTATAATTTAACGTGTTTTCCAACTAGGGAAAGTACTTTTTAATTATAGTAAGTGCATGCACATGGAACCCAAACCTAATTTGAATTAATTGGTCTCTGGTAGAGTTGATATATTGCATTCATGCTCATCAATAACATATTATTAGATTTTATTAGAAATTTGAATTGTCTCTCTCATTCACTAGTCAATTTCTTAGTTGTTTTATTCTCTCTTGTTTCTTGTTTTGCAAGTAACTATCTAGTATTTTTTTTTCACACTTATATATTTCTATTGTGATTAAAATCCAATATGCATTTTACTTTGAGCTTTATATAAGTGTAGATCCACTTTGCATAGGTTAATTCAGATTCTATTATAGTTTTACCTTGGCTAAGCAACTCATCTTGGTACCCTTTCCTAAAGTCTTGCATTATTGTGATTTGAATCTATTCTCCTTCAAGGAAGTTTTGTTCAAGGATGCTTATTTTTATTTTTCTTAGGTAATTCACTCTTGGAACCATTTCAATGAAGCTCATATGAATTGACTATCCCATTCACCTTAGACAAATCAGATAATGATTTGTTACTAGATGTATCTATCCTTTTAGCATGGTGTATTCTTATGGAGGTGATGTTCCTCATTTTACTTGTAGATAATACATGTTTTTTAACCTCTCAACAAATCTTTATCTTTGATAATAATCATTGGTATCATTAGGTCTTTGTTGCAATTACTTCTAAATTTCAGATATATTTTCTAGCAACAATGCATTCAATTCTAATTGTCTTTCTCTCTCTTGGATTGTCCTTTAATTATCTATCATGTAGCTTTAGAGTATTTCTTTTAGGATCCTCACTATTTCTACAAGATTTAGGAGAGTTTCTACTTTAGGATCCTCATTGTTTCTGCAAGATTTATGGGTTTTTCTACATTCATCCTCTCTTGGTATTCCTCATGTTTGACATGGGCAGTTTCTTCAAGAGGACATCATACCATATTGGGTTTTTCTTGTGATGTTGCTTCCACTTTTTTAACTCAATTATACTTTTTTTTTGGTGTTGTAATGCGAAAAATTCAATCATTAGTTGTAAATTAGCATCACAATTAAAATTAATATTGTAGTATAACCTTTTATATTCAATTGTGCCTTATAACATGATAGTGTTGCACCCTAACCCAACATACAACATTGTAACAATTGTAGTTCCTTTGGGTGTGTTTTGAGAAATTAGGTCATCATTTTATGAAAATTCAAGCCCCATGGCTCGTTGCTATATAATTCAAATTCTATGTAATAAATGGCCACATTGTGTCACTTGATATCTACCATTCTAGGAAATGCACTGGGATGATCTTTTGCTTGGATATGTGATCATGTGTTTGGAACTAGACTCTAATTCTTTAGCATGAAATAGGTCCATATCACACACAACTTTCTTTTACCAGCAAGATAAAATCACATATAGTATGAAAATTATCTTTCTCAACAATATAGGGAATGATCCTAGCTCTAGCATTGCCTATATAAGTTTCCTTAATCTAGTGCTCTTTATTATCCCCAAGTTCACAGGTACACTTCCCAATATAAATTGGGCATTTTAACCCTTTGTTCTAGAGGGGTGTTATGGAAATATGATTGATTCTCCTCTGAACATCTCAAATCTCCACAAATCTGCGCATAGGTATAATACCAAGCCATGATATTTGTAGCTTGGGTCTTTGAGAAGTATGAAGCATGAAATTGGCATTATGGGTTAGGTCATGAGATAAATTTGTAGCCTATCATTCCATGTATGACCATAACCTACCATAGAAGTTTTGAAACCTTCATATGTTATGTAAAACAACTCGACATGGTTCACAAGGGCTTGACAAGTGGATTGGTTTAATCCCGCACCAACATTTACTCATGAATTGATGAGACTAGATGTCATGGGAATTCATTGCATTGGCATTCATTGGAATTCACTTATTCCATGGGTGGTTAACTATATTGGAGGGTTAAACATAATTATGGGCTTTTCTACCCTCTTTGCCACCAGTACTCTCCATTATTTTATGTCTTTTTGTTTTCCCAGCATATTTCAGGGTTCTTTATTGCATATTGGTGCTCTTCTAAGGCAACACACCATATCGCTTCATCTATGATAATAATTCATTGGACTTTGATTCGTAGTTTCAATGCATTATTAATATGCATTTCTTTTCAAATCTTTATTTCACAGTTTAATATAAATTGATGATAATTTATTTAAATAATTTATATACTCCCTAGCATACTCCCTGCTACTCATCCACTAGAATATTCCCTGCTTGGGATTCAAGTGGATGTTGGGGTACATTGCACTCACTAGTTCATTATGACCTATAATTTGGTCATAATTATACCTTATTCCATATATTATTATGGAAACATATTGTCACTTTTAATTAAATAGTACACATTCCATACCATTACGAAAATTTTCTATATTGTAGGGTATTCTATTTTTACTGAGTGTTGATTACATGTGGCCATGACTTGAAATTAGTTGTAGGATGAAATGGGTAATTCCAATCCATAAATGCATGCTACCTCATGCATAGGCATTCCTAGAATGAGTATGCACTTAGTGGCTACTTTGTATGAGTTAGTGGTCATCTTTTCTCTCTCCTCCCTTGTTAGTTGAATTTTAGTCCTATTTTGGAGTTTAACAAAATTTAACTAGTTAGTATTATGCATGTGTGACTTATTATTCAATCACAAATGATTTTTAACTCCACTAATTTTCATTCACTCCATTTTTAGGATATTTTTCTAATTTTGGGTTTGTGAGCATAATTTAACGTGTTTTCCAACTAGGGAAAGTACTTTTGAATTATACTAAGTCCATGCACATGGAATCCCAACCTAATCTGAATTAATTGGTCTCTAGTAGAGCCTATATATTGCATTCATGTTCATTAGTAACATATTATTATATTTTATTAGAAATTTGAATTGTCTCTCTCGTTCATTAGTCAATTTCTTAGTGGTTTTATTCTCTCTTGTTTCTTGTTTTGCAAGTAACTATCTAGTATTTGTTCACACTTATATCTCTCTATTGTGATTAAAATCCAATATGCATTTTACTTTGAGCCTTATATAAGTGTAGATCCACTTTGCATAGGGTAATTCAGATTCTATTATAGTTTTATCTTAGCTATGCAACTCATCTTGGTACCCCTTCGTAAAGTCTTGCATTATTGTGATTTGAATCTATTCTCCTTCAAGGAAGTTTTGTATTTCTTCGTCCATGGCTTCTACAAATATTTTTTACTCCTATATTATTGATAATAGTACTTGGAATTTTTTTCGTGTCATCTATAACCTTCAACTCATCAAATTTTATCTGATCTTAGTAGGACTGAGATAGTTCATTCAGAAAATGTTTAATTTTCACTTTCTCACCCCTAATATATGGCACACAATGATAGTAATTCCAAAACATATAGGAAATTTCTTCCAAGTGATATTACTCTCACAAATTCATTTTATGATGTGTATTCCCACTGTATGGAAGCCCTTCTAGTTATGTGGAATATTTTCACTATGGCATTCATATTCCTCTAATGTTCATAAACAAGAAAGTATTTCTTTAATATAAATAATCAAACATTTGTATTTTTGCATTTCTTTATTCACCATAGAAGGTGGGTGGCCTGGCCTTTTTGAAATATACTTGCAACATAGTTCAAGAATGCTTATTTTTATTTTTCTTATGTAATTCACTCTTGGAACCATTTCTAAGAAGCTCATATGAGTTGACTATCCCAACCTTAAATGAAGCAAATAATGATTTGTTACTAGAGGTATCTATCCTTTTAACATGGTGTCCTTTTATCGAGGTGATTTTCCTCATTTTATTTGTAGATAATGTGTTTTCTAACCTCTTAACAAATATTTATCTTTGAAAATAATCATTTCTATGATTAGGTCTTTATTGCAATTGCTTCTAAATTTCAAATAGATATTCTAGCAACAATGCATTCAATTCTAACTATATTTCTCTCTCTTGGATTATCCTTTCATTATCAATCATGTATCTTTAGAGTATTTCTTTTAGGATCCTCACTATTTCTGTAAGATTTAGGAGTGTTTCTACTTGAGGATCCTCACCATTTCTGCAAGATTTAGGGGTTTTTCTACATTCATCCTCTCTTGATATTCCTCACATTTGACATGGATGGTTTCTTCAAGAGGAAATCATACCATATTGGGTTTTTCTTGTGATGTTTCTTCCACTTTTTTCACTCAATTATATTTTCTTTTTAGTGTTTTAATGCAAAAAATTCAACCATTAGTTGTAAATTAGCATCACAATTAAAATTAATAATGGAGTATGACCTTTTATATGCAATTGTATCTTATAACATGATAGTGTTGCACCCTAACCCAACATACAACATTGTAACAATCCTAGTTACTTTGGGTGTGTTTTGAGAAATGAGGTCATCCTTTTATGACAATGCACACCCTATTGGCTCATTGCTATATAATTCAACCTCTCTGAAATAAATGGCCACATTGTGTCACTTGATATCTACCATTATAGGAGATGCACTGAGATGATCTTTTTCTTGGATGTGTGATCATGTGTTTGGCACTAGACTCTAATTCTTTAGCATGAAATAGGTCCATATCACACACAACTTGCTTTTACTAGCAAGATAAAATCACATATAATATGGAAATTATCTTTCTCAACAATATAGGGAATGGTCCTAGCTCTAGCATTGCCTATATAAGTTTCCTTAATCTAGTGCCCTTTATTATCCCCAGGTTCATGGGTACACTTCCCAATATAAACTGTGTCATTTTAATCATTACTTCTAGAGGGATGCTATGGAAATATGATTGATTCTCCTCTGAACACCACAAATCTCCACAAATATGCTCATAGGTATAACACCAAGCCATGATATTTGTAGCTTGGTTCTTTGAGAGGCATGAAATTGGCATTATGGGTTAGGTCATGAGATAAATTTGTAACCTATGCATCCATGTATGACCATAACCTCTCATAGAGGTTGTGAAACCTTCATAACTGATGTAAAAAAATTCGGCATGGTTCACAAGGGCTTGACGAGTGGATTGGTTTAATCCCACACCAACATTTACTCATGAATTGATGAAACCAGAGGTCATGGGCATTCACTACGTTGGCATTCATTGGAATTCACTTATTCCATGGGTTGTTAACTATATTGGAGGGTTAAACATAATTTTGGGTTTTTATACCCTCTCTGCCACTAGTACTCTTCATTATTTTATGTCTTTTTGTTTTCCTAGCATATTTCAAGGTTCTTTATTCCATATTGGTGCTCTTCTAAGGTGGCACACCATATCGCTTCATCTACCATAATAATTCTTTGGATTCCGATTAGTAATTTCCATGCATGTTTAATATGCATTTCTTTTCAAATGTTAATTTCACAATTTAATATAAACTGAAGATAATTTACTTAAAGAATTTATATACAAAATGATGCTTGTTTGTTAGGAGCAATGCTTATTTTTTGAGCGCCATAATTTGCTTACATATGGGAAAGTTACCCACTTTATTATTTATGACTCGGTTGGCCTAGTCTCCCTCCTCGCAGTAGTGCCCAACCCTAGAAGGATGTGAATAAATTCATGCACACTCATTTGTACAACATATTCATTTATTATTTCGATCGAGTGCCATATTTACCCAAGTACAATTCTCTAATTTTCTCTCTCATGCTATATTGCGATAATTAATATTGTTGGTTTGTTAAATGTCGTAGTAAATCTGAAGGGTTTCTACATGATTATATTAGAGTTTGATGAAGATATCACTATATATTTTATATTGAGTTCTCAACATTATATCAGTGTGACTCCTCCTTCCTTGGCCATTAATATTTACAGGGCTATCTTAGGTATGAAAAATAGGGTTTTCAACCATTTTCTAGGGAGCACACATAGAATTCTGGGTTTTTATACCCTCTCTGCCACCAGTACTCTTCATTATTTCATGCCTTTTCGTTTTCCCAACATATTTTAGGGTTCTTTATTGCATATTGGTGCTCTTCTAAGGAAGTACACCATATTGCTTCATCTACCATAATAATTCTTTGGACTCGGATTAGCAGTTTCCATGCATTCTTAATATGCTTAATATGCATTTCTTTTCAAATGTTGATTTTACAGTTTAATATAAACTGATGATAATTTATTTAAATAATTTATATACAAAATGATGCTTGCTTGTTAGGAAGATTGTTTTTTTTTTTAGCACCATATATGGAACCTCGTTGGTTTCACTAGTGTGAATATATATTGGGTTGGGTTGGTTTGGTTTGCGTGGGGTGGGTTGATTCTGATAATAATCATAATACCTTCTTCTAAGGCATCTCATAATTTACAATAGCAAGAATATGAAGTGATCCATATGTTGGCACAATGGTAGCTAACCTTCTCGATGGATGTTACATCCATGGCTACCCAATTGTCAATATCATAATTATTGAGAGCTAGGTGTTACTCTGTCTTCCAGGCCTTTAGTATGCCCTCTTCCTTTGTAAAGCTAGGAAGCATCTAGCCCTTGCCATCAAAGGCATATTAAAGAGCATGATTAAAAGGCATAGTCAATCATGTACTTGGGCTACTCAAGAAGACAACTAGCCACACCAAAAAGCCCATAAGGATGACTCCAGCTAAAGAAACTCTAGTCCTCCCAATCTTAATTTCACTCAGTGAGCTAGGCATGATTAATTCTGTTTTATGGATCTTACTTTTGTAATATTTTCAATCCATAATTGTAGAGAGTCAACCAACCATACTTTAATTTAATTTTCTGCAATCTCTCACTTTAATCAAACTTTTGAATGTTGTTATATAAATGATCGAACAGACACTAACTGTGGAAACAAACTATCTTGAGGCATTATCTAGGCAGCGAGTCATCCCTGAGACATTATTTTAGGCATTGGCTTATCTCTAAGGAATTATCTATAACAACACATTAAATTTGAGGCTTAACTGTGGAAACAATATGTCTATGAAGCAATTTTGAGATAGTAAGATACCTCTGAGGCACTGTTGATGACAAAAAATCATCCCTGAGGTATCAATTATCATAGTGAACCACCTCTAAGGGATTTTTTGTGGCAACGAATCACCCTTGAGGTTTGTATGTGGCAACAAATCATTTCGATTTATGCTCTGGGGTTTTGAGGCAAGCAAGGTCTAGTTTGGAGTTGATTGTGGCAGAAATGAGATAGTGAAGTAATGTTTATAGGTAGCAGGGAAGGTGGAAATCCATTCTCTGTGACAACGAGGGTTTCTAGGTTTGTGACAGTAGCAAATCGCAACCTGAGATAGCATATCACTTCCCTCATGCAACCGAAATGTTGTGACTGCTCACATAGAGATAGTAAGTGTTGGGAAGAGGAGGACGAACTAGGCAGTAGATTGTCAAGGGTGATAGGAGGGCTGAAGGTCACCTCATTAAGGCATTGTAGGCTAGTAAGACAATAATTAAGATGGGGGACGCACTTGAAGAACATATGATTGTTTGAATATCTTTCATTCCAATTGTACATTAAATGGAAGGATCTTTACTTTATATGGATTGATGAATATTGCATTGTTATTGTGAAATATTACCCTATCATACTTTTTTGAAAACCCTATTTCAAAATTGTGCCCTAAGGGTCATTTTCACCAAGATGGATATTACACATCTGTTGTGATTACATTTAACTTGAAGTTGCTTCTATTGCAAGTTGCGTTCACTAAGTTGTTACATTACCTCTTAAAGTTTTACATCAATTTGGGATGTTAATAAACATATTTCAAATCTGAAATCACTTTTGCATGTATAGTAAATCAAACTTGAGACAAATCATCTAAGCGGATCATGTAATTTATGCTTGTTCTCTTAAAGGTCTATCTTGAAGTATTAGATCACTACGTCGTTGGATCCTGTATATTACATATGCACTATATTTGTGGATTCACTTGGTTATTTGTTGAATTATATCATTGCATTCAATCACTTAATCATAATCAAGGTTTTCTTATGCTCTTCTAATCAACAATCATAACTCCCATCCATTACCCAAGGGTAACATTTGCAGATTGAGTTTTTCCACTAATATGCTAGTTTAGGCAATAACAGGATTCACATGTGTTTGAATGAAATTTGAAATTTGAAAATAAGGTGACCTAGTCATACCATATACATAGCCCATCATCAAAGGGTAGTGTGCAGAATGAAGGTATTTTTCATGCCACATTTTTTGGAATAAAAAGATGATAAATGAGCATTCCTTCAGATAGGAATGTGGTACTATAAAGACCAAGTGGATTGATCAATTTCTCATCCATACCAAGTCTCTCCACCTACTTCAGAATCTTTAAACTATGATTCTGTAAGAAGAATTTATTTGAGGAAGACTGACTTGTATATACACAAAGTGATGATATAATCCATATTGTGGAAATGACCATAGGTACTTATGTGAGGGTGGTAGGTGGATAAAATGGAGGTGATCCAACTTAAGGAAGAGAATATTGGTGTTGACATGGGGGTAGCAGGTTTAATTCGGGCAACGGTTGGTTGATTCTCGAAGCATAATCTCAAAGGTAATGTCTTCAGCGATAGTCTTGAAGTGATTGAAACAAATATTCAATTCTGGATCAATGGTATTGTTTAGTAGTTGTTTTACAGGATAGCTAGAAATTGTCTGGAATCTCTGAGGGGAAGTAGTGGTGTTGAGTCAGTTATCAAGCTCATGCAGACTTTACTGGCATCATTCTTCAACATTACAAAGACTTCATTGGAAGTTGATTTTGGAGCTCTCATCTAATAAGAGGGAGCATTAGTAATCAAACATTGTGCTCGAACAAAAGTATCATTTATATTAATATTCCACATGATAATTAACGTTAGTATCATGTAACCAATTTCAACATCGAGTATTGTTATAGTTAAAACACCTTAATGGGGTTTTCTATTTTATAACTGATATATTGAGTAATGTATAAGGAGAAAATGATGTAAGAGGGATAATTACAGACAGAATTTTGACAGTGACCTAGGACTACCCATAGATGTCATGGTCTAGAGAGTAATATAGTTTACATGTTCCATTTCTAGGTTTGTCCACGTACTCCGTGTCTACCATAGGCTCACATGTGATCCTTTAAATTTACGACATAAAAACACACAGTAGAAAAGTTAGCTGAGAAATGCACATTATTTTGTCTTCAGGGCCTTTAGTATGCCCTCTTCTGAAATAGTACTATCAGGTCCCACCCTAATATAGGAAGTTAATATTTTATCATTATTTCTTCACTTGTCATGATACCTCTTCATACTCATTGTGTGTTTCCATCTACTTTCTTGATTAGCGGGTTTCTTCATTCAAAATTGGTGATCCTCAAGACTCTATTTCATGGAATTAAAAACATTTTTATGTGGCTTGCCATAACTTAATTTCTTCTTAATGAGGTTCATTGGGACTATCATCCCTTGAAGGGGTGCAATCATGGGATATGGCATACATATACATTATTTTGGTCTTCCACAATCATTCCTTGTGTCAAGTTAACTCCAATGTTGGCATGTTCATCTTCTAATGTTGAAGTGATTGGTATCAGAAAACTAAATCATAGTAACTGTATGGCATATTTTTGTCACATTAGATAAATAACGGACTAGATAATAAACAAACCTAGCAAGTAACTATTAAAACATACTAAGGGAAATTACCTTTCACAACAATACAAAGCAATTTAAATGTTATAACCCTATGGTTGACAACACATAAACCCAATATTCTATACACATTACTTTGCATGATACGACAACAATTTAAGACAGTGCATTTCCCTTTGTAATATAATCTAGAGAAAATTCATCTCTTACCCAAAAGAGGACTTGAGTTAGATTTTTTTCTAACACAAAGGTCAGAGAGAAAAACCCTTCTAGCCAGATCTATGCATTATTCATCTGTATGGATTGTCACTAGCCAGTGATGATGCGTATAGCACTATTTCTATAACATAAACGCCTTCATTATTCAAGACTTCCATTGATACAAAATCTATGCTTGAGCATTGATTAATTGTTAGAGTATGGGTAATCTCCACTTAAGACCACATGGTGACCCACTACTTGATGTATTGGGAGCTTTAATTTTCTTACATATGGGAAATTTACCCACTTTATTATTTATGACTAGGTTGGCCTAGTCTCCCTCTTGGCACTAGTGCCCAACCCTAGAAGGATGTGAATAAATTCATCCACACTCATTTGGACAACATATTCATTGATTATTTTGATCTAGTGCCATATTTGCCCAAGTACACTTCTATATTTTGCTCTCATGCTATTTTGCTACAATTAATATTGTTGTTTTGTTAAATTTCAGAGTAAATCTGAAGGTCTTCTACATGATTGTATTATAGTTTGATGAATAGATAACTATAGATCTTATATCTGTGTTCTCAACATTATATCAGTGTGACTTTTCCTCCCCTAGCTGGTAGTATTTACAAGGCTATCTTAGGTCTGAAAAATATGGCTTTCAACCATTTTCTGGCGAGCACAAACAAAATTCTGGGTTTTTATACCCTCTCTGCCACTAGTACTCTTCATTATTTTATGTCTTTTCATTTTCCCAACATATTTGAGGGTTCTTTATTGCATATTGGTGTTCTTGTAAGGCAGCACACCATATCGCTTCATCTTCCATAATAATTCCTTGGACTCCGATTAGTAGTTTCCATGCATGCTTAATATGTTTAATATGCATTGCTTTTCAAATGTTGATTTCACAATTTAATATAAACTTATGATAATTTTTTTAAATAATTTATATAGAAAATGATGCTTGTTTGTTAGGAACACTACTTGTTTTTTGAGCACCATATATGGAACCTTGTTGGTTTCACTAGTGTGAAAATATAGTGGGTTTGGTTGTGTTGGGTTGAGTGGGTTGGGGTGATTCTGATAATAAACATAAGCCCTTCTTCTAAAACATCTCATGATTTACAATAGCAAGAACATGTATTGATCCATGTGTTGTCACAATGGCTGCTACACTTCTTGATGGATGTTACATCCATGGCTACCCAGTTACAGCTATCATAAATGTTGAGGGAGAGGTGTTACTTTGTCTTCTGGGCCTTTAGTATGCCCTATTATTTTGTAAAGCTAGGGAGCATTTAGCCCTTTCCATCAAAGGCATATTCAAGGTCATGATTAAAAGGAAAAGTAAATCATGTACCTGGGCTACTGAAGAAGACAACTAGTCATACCAAAAATCCCACAAGGATGACTCCAACTAAAGAAACTATAGTCCTCCCTTGAAGGGGTGCAATCATGGGATATGGTATATAGATAGATTTGTTGGTCTTCCACAATCATTCCATGTGCCAAGTTAACTCCAATATTGGATTGTTCATCTTCTAATCAATTGTTATCCATTTTAATATGGCAAAGATCAAAACTCCAAAACTTATCTAAAAGGAGCTTTATTCAGTGGTATATTAGAGGAAAGTAATTCCCCCTAAAATCCTTCATCTTATAACATTTTTGTACATTTTTGTATAGTAATTAATGAGTCATCAATACACTTATGTTTTGTTCAAGGGTGCAATGGCAGATTTTGCTAGGTCTCCACCACTCAACTCTAGATGATGCTCTTATATATATAAAATAAAGAATGTGTATGTATATATAATATATATATTATATATTATATATATATATATATTATATATATACTATATATATATATATATATATATATATATATATATATATATATATTATATATAAATATATATATTTATATATAATATATATATTATATTATTATATATTTTATATATATTATCTATATATATATATCTATATATATATATAGATAAATATATATATATATATATATATATAGTATAAGTTTTTGAGAAATATTGTAGAGTTGTTAGTAAATTTAGTAAGACTACACCATGTGAATTTAGTAGCTTGTAAAGTTTGAATTGGTCTACATTCACTACATGCATTTTACTCACAAAAATCCTCAATGAAATTAGTATTACATGCATAAAAGTTTAAACCAACATATTTTATAATAATTTTATGGTTTTACACGTTGTCATATATCTCAACATTTATTTATGTAATGATCCTAACTAGTGTCCACAAACTTTTCTTCGCAGATTTCTATTACATTATTCTATACAAAATGGAAGACCAGGTATTTATGTTGCTTTTGGTATTTGTATTACTTATGTTGTTGATTTAGTTAGATGTTGGATTTATTTTTAGAAATAAATTTAGAACGATACTTCAAAAGGTTGTTTGTGACTAGTTAGATGCTTGTTGGAACACTTTGATAAGCTTGCCTCAAAGACAAATAGAGATGATTTTTTTAGTGTTGTAAATTGTTTTGTTTTGCTGTCAGCTTTCAGTTA
Source organism: Pinus taeda (assembly GCA_000404065.3). Taxonomy (NCBI): domain Eukaryota; kingdom Viridiplantae; phylum Streptophyta; class Pinopsida; order Pinales; family Pinaceae; genus Pinus; species Pinus taeda. The sequence continues at coordinate 67,760 of APFE030168726.1, forward strand.
GCATTTGAGGTTTTAGATCTAGCACAAAGAAGTTGTTTTGATATTTCCTTATGTTTGCATGTCTGTTTTCCATGTAATGAAATTTTAACATACTATTCTAGACATACAAAAATTGTATGCTTCAAGTAAAGTTTGGTCAAGATTTCCTAGCCTTTTGTATGCACTAGGGAAGACTTTAGAAAACTTGTCTTCATCTGAATATTTTGGGGAATTGGTTTAAGTATGTAAGAGGACATAGATATTCAATACTTTCTAGCTATTTTATTGCATTCTGGTTGGAAATCATACTACATATCAACTGGTGCTTTAAACATGTATTTCAAGCAGATTCATTAAGCATATTTACCGCTTCATGTATGAGCACATGGGTATTATCTGCGGTATAAGAATAATTTCTTGCATTCAAAAGTTTATAAATAAAGAAGACACTGTAAGCCTCTCTTGTCTAATATAACTTTTTTTCCTTCTTTATACCATTTCTCTAACCATTAATAGATTCATTTTTAGTGTATCAAGAGGTTTGTGATTTGTACATGGAGATGCCATTATGGACATGTACAACTCTGACATGGAAAGGGTAATATTCTCAGGTGAGAGTAGCGAATACACTCTATACCATAATGATTTTTTTGTAGGAATAAATTGTTACATTCCTTGCAATTCAAATAGGGAGAGGTATTCATTCTATTGATCTATTGCTAAATGAGTTTGTGTTGACAGTCTTTCTTTTGTTTTGTATGTTCAAAGTCCAAATGGGTATACTATTGCGTTGGCTACAGAAGACAAGACTCTTAGGTTTTGGCAAGACTTCGAAGCTCCTGATACATTAAAGAGGAAAAAGCATAAATATGTGGCTGGTGCTTTTAACATGTATCTCATGGATAACCGCTAACTAGATTGTCCTCCTTCAAGAATGAACATAGGGGTATTATCTTCTCACATTCATTTAGCCAAAACCAGCTGACCTTATGGAAATATCGATATATGGTTAAGATAAGATAGTCTTACATGTCACACATCTAGAGTGCTACATCTGGCAGAGGTATTCATTGTATTGGTCTAATGCTAAATGGATTTTGTGTTGAAAGCCTTTCTTTCTGTGTTGACAGTATTTCCTTTGTTTTTGTGTTGACACAATGACACAATTTCCTTTGTATTTGGTAAGTCATTGGAGCTCTTGATACCTTAAAGAGTGTCAAGAGTAAAGATGTGGATGGCACGTTAAACATGTATTTCAAGCAGATTCGTTAAGAAGATTTACTGCTTCAGGTATGAGCACATGGGTATTATCTGTAGCATAAGAATAATTTCTTGCATTCAAAATCTTATAAATATACAAGACACTGCAAGCCGCTCTTGTTTAACATAACTATTTTTCCTTCTTTATACCATTTCTCTAACCATTCATGAATTCATTTTTAGTGTATCAAGAGGTTTGTGATTTGTACATGGAGATGCCATTCTGGACATGTATAACTCTGACATGGAAAGGGTAATATTCTCAAGTAAGAGTAGCGAATATACTCTATACCATAACGATTTTGTTGTAGGAATAAAATCTTACATTCCTTGCAATTCAAATAGGCAGAGGTATTCATTCTATTGATCTATCGCTAAATGGGTTTTTGCTGACAGTATTAGCCTTTGTGCTGACAGTCTTTCTTTTGTTTTGTATTTTCAGAGTCCAGACGGGTACATTATTGCATTGGCTGCAGGAGATCGGACTCTTACGTTTTGGCAAGTCTCTAGAGCTCTTGATACCTTAAAGAGGACAAAGCATAAATATGCAGCTGGTGCTTTTAACATGCATCTCATGCATATCCACTAAGAAGATTTTCCTCCTTCAGGAATGAGCACAGGGGTATTTTCTGCTTACATTGATTTATCCAGAACCAGCTAACCTTATGAAAATATCCATATATGGTTAAGATAAGATGGCTTTACAGGTCACACATCTAGAGTGCTGCATCTGGTAGAGGTATTCATTGTACTGATCTAACGCTAAATGGATTTTATGTTTAAAGTCTTTTTTTTTTGTGCTGATAGTCTTTCCTTTTTTTTTGTGTTGACACAATGACACCATTTTCTTTGTATTTGGTAAGTCTTTGGAGCTCTTGATACCTTAAAGAGTATCAAGAGTAAAGATGCAGATGGCGTGTTAAACTTGTATTTCAAGCAAATTCGTTAAGCAAATTTACCGCTTTAGGTATGAGCATATGGGTGTTATCTGTGGCATAAGAATAATTTCTTGCATTCAAAATATTATAAATAAAGAAGACATTGTAAGCCTCTCTTGTTTAACATAACTATTTTTCCTTCTTTATACCATTTCTCTAACTATTCATGAATTCATTTTTAGTGTATCAAGAGGTTTGTGATTTGCACATGTCGATTGCATTCTAGAAATGTAGAACTCTTAAATGGAAAGGGTAATCTTCTTAGGTAAGAGTAGCAAATATACTCTATAGCATAATGATTTTGTTGTAGGAATAATTTGTTACATTCCCTGCTGCAATTCAAATAGGCAGAGGTATTCATTCTATTGATCTATTGCTAAATGGGATTGTGCTTATAGTCTTAGCCTTTTTCCTGACAGTATTTCTTTTCTTTTGTATTTTCAGAGTCCAAATGTGTACACTGTTGCATTAGCTGCAGGAGATGAGACTCTTAGGTTTTAGCAAGTCTTTGGAGCTCCTGATACCTTAAAGAGGACAAAGTGTAAAGATGGGGCTGGTGCTTTTAACATGTGTCTCACGCATATCCGCTAAGAAGATTGTCCTCCTTCAGGAATGAGCACAGGGGTATTATCTGGTCACATTAATTTAGCCAAAACCAGCTGACCTTATGGAAATATCCATATATGGTTAAGATAAGATAGCTTTACAGGTAACACGTCTAGAGTGTTGCATCTGACAGAGGTATTCATTGTATTGATCTAATGCTAAATGGATTTTGTGTTGAAAGTCTTTGTTTTTGTGCTCACAGTCTTTCCTTTGTTTTTGTGTTTACACAATGACACCATTTCCTTTGTATTTTGTAAGTCTTTGGAGCTCTTGACACCTTAAAGAGTACCAAGAGTAAATATGTGGAAGGTGCATTAAACGTGTATTTCAAGTAGATTCGTTAAGTAGATTTACCACTTCAGTTATGAGCACATAGGTATTATCTGTGGTATAAGAATAATTTCTTGCATTCAAAATATTATAGATAAAGAAGACAATGTAAGCCTCTCTTGTTTAACATAATTATTTTTCCTTCTTTATATTGTTTCTCTAACCATTCATGAATTCATGTTTAGTGTATCAAGAGGTTTGTGATTTGTACATGGAGATGTCATTATGGACATGTATAACTCTGACATGGAAAGGATAATCTCTTCTAGTAAGAGTAGCGAATACACTGTGTACCATAATTATTTTGTTGTAGGAATAAATTGTAACATTCCTTGCAATTCAAATAGGGAGAGGTATTCATTCTATTGATTTATCACTAAATGGGTTTGTGTTGATAGTCTTAGCCTTTTTGCTGAAAGTCTCTCTTTTGTTTTGTATTTTCAGAGTCCAGATGGGTACACTTTTGCATTGGTTGTAGGAGATGAGACTCTTAGGTTTTGGCAAGTCTTTGGAGCTCCTGATACCTTAAAGAGGACAAAGTGTAAATATGTGGCTAGTTCTTTTAACACGTATCTCACGCATATTTGTTAAGCAGATTTCCCTCCTTCGGGAATGAGGATAGGGGTATTACCTACTCACGTTGATTTAGCCAGAACCAGTTGACCTTATGGAAATATCCAATATTGTTAAGATAAGAGAGATTTATAGGTCACACGTTAGAGCGTTGCTTCTGGAAGAGGTATTCATTGTATTGATTTTTGGAGCGTTAAATCTTTGTTGTTTGCTTGATTTTTTTCAGAATATTTATGCTGCAAAATTATCGAGTTAAAAGTACTACAATATTTTTGTTTTATATTTTTCAGAATTTATTTACTGCATAAAGAGGACATTTATTATCTTTTGAACAAACTTACCTCTTGTCTGTTTCATGTTTTCTAGTTCCATCACCACTTGATCTCACGTCTTCTAGCTAGGTGGAAGAATTCACTTCTCTCTCCCCTATCCCCTCATTCAGGGAAAATCCCATATGCTTGTTGAGTATTAATGTTGATTGAGATTATGTAAGTTTTAGTCAAAGATTATGTTCACTCTTCTAAGAAGAGTTTTCAAATACTTTCCATCCCACTACAGAGAAAAATAGGTGATAATGAATCCTCATGTTTGGGGCTTTGTGAACCAAGCTACCAGCTAGCTAGCTATATATATTTTAATACTTTGTAAATTATTTCTTTTTGGATATTTTCAAGCGAAAAAAATATTTTCAAGAAAAAGTGCTTGAATATTTGTTTAAAATATTCTCATTTTGGCCATCTTCAATCTGTTTCTTAGTGAATGATTCCCTTCTCTGTTAATCATGATGTGTTGATCTTCTATAATTGAATGCACAATTACGTATATGGAACTCAACAGTCGATGATCTAAATTTTTGGATTCAAATATTTGCAACAATGTTTATGATATGCCAAAATCCATCCCGTGTTAGATATTTTGTTATAATTGAGTTGTATTTCTCTTCCCACCATCATACTATAACAATTTAATGTTCGATAGATCGCTAACTATCCTGCCTTTGGAAACACTTGTTCATATCAACAAGTCTTTGAAAATTTTAATTGATAACCTTAAATATTGATTCCATTCCCTATGGATTCACATGCTCCCCTATCACCATCTTTTTAAACCAAAAGATCTAGCCCTTGTATTTATTAAAAACTAGTTGTTGTAGTGCCTCTCTAGGTTGGAAGGGTTAGCTTCTAATATGAAATATTAGTTTCATGTTACCTTGGTAATTTTCATTCATAGCCGGGAAATTTCCCAGTGATAACAACTAGAGTAATCCACCTAAAGAGGTTTTCGGCCAGAAGAAAATCCAGACAACCCTGCCTCAATAATTCCTTGTACTAGCATTGTTATACCAATAACTCCAAATCTATTCTCCCCTCCACGGTCAACTAAATATATGAATGTAGCGACATTAAAGCCATACGGTCTAATCCTCATCTACCCACTATACAGTCTAATCCTCATGTTTGGGGCTTTGTGAACCAGGCTACTAGCATTGGTAATGTTGTAATCCATGGTGTTTAACATAATAGATATATGAATGTAACAATATTAAAGCCATACAGTCTAATCCTCAGCTAGCCACTATACAGTCTAATCCTCATGTTTGGGGCTTTGTGAACCAGGCTACCAACTTTGGTAATGTTGTAATCCATGGTGTTTAAAATAATTAGGCTGATAGGCCTTCTTTTGAATTAGTCAGCTATCCACTTGACATCTGTGCCCACCTTTTAAGTCGAGGTTGTGAGAGAGTTTATTTGAATGTTTCATGGAATTTATGGCATTGGACATAAAACTTATGGTGCACAATTGGATTTCTTGCCAACATTCTTGCGATCTGCATTACAATGCATACAAGGGTCTCTTAAAGACAAACACGTCAATAGGTCTCTGGAAGGAACCCAGAGTTTCTTATTTTAGCATTTATGTGATGGGGATTAGATTGCATAATCAATTCATTCATTATTTGCGTTTCATTTATGGGGATTTGTAGCGCAGAGCGATATTCAACTAACAAGTGTCATAAAAATGGGGAGGGTGGAAACCTATAAGAGTGAGGTCTATTTATAGAAGTCAGAGATGGCTATGATATCCATGCTTAGTGTAGCTTCCACTTCATCTCTCGTTGTAGAAAAAATATACTACGACTATCTAGAATCACTGGTGTTTTATCGTAGAGCCTTTAATTGTGGTCTCGGGTACCCATTTATTTGGGAAGAAAGGGGTTAGATCCAGGGTCTTGCTTTAGTGGAGGAATATTGGTAGTACACGAATTGTGAGCGTGGATGAAGCACTGGAAGTTTGTGTTAAGGTTGTCGCAGGTGCACCTGGCAACCTTCAGTTTTTCTTCAGTTTTTATTTCATCTTTATTTGTCAAACAATTTGTGGTGTATTAATGCATTTAAGGCATTTTAATGTATGAAGTAAATCTTAATGTATTGAACACATCTTTGAACAGGTTCCTTGGGGACTGTAAGTAATTTTCCTGTCATTTTCCCCTTTTTTAGCATAATGATTCAATGTTGCATTTCCTGTCTTTTATTTCATCTTTATTTCTCAAACGATTTGTCATATATGGGTGCATTTCAAGCATTTTAATGTATGAAGTAAAGCTTAATGTATTGAACACATCTTTGAGCAGGTCCCTTCAGCCAAAGGGTTTTACTTACTCTCGAGGGAAAACAGGTCCCATGCAACATGAAGTTCATTGATACCAGTAACAAACCTAACTGGTAATTTTCTGGTTCTGAGGCCCATATATTATTTTTCATTTTCATTGTAGGCCATTTATTTATGGCTATGGTTAAAATTGATTACGAGTGTGAGACTGTGCCTATGTTTATTCGGGAAATTAGGGGGAGCTAAGTTGAAGATGTTGGTGCATAGGTTTTGCAGATGAACCCTGAAGGAAAAGTGCTTTTCATCAAGATTGATTATAAGTGGATTCCAAACTCCGATGTTATAACCTAGATATTGGAGGAAAAGTACCTGGAACCACCTTTGGCAACCTGACCTAAGAAGGAAACTATATATGTATTCTCAACTCTTTTCGATGTTACATTTTCCATAATCTATAAGTTAATGTTGGAATTAAGGATCTATTGCTTCAGAAGTGAAAAAGGCGTCACAAACCAATCAGAAAACAACCCAAAAGATCTATGTACTATTTGTTGCTCCATAAAACAACCCAAAAATCTGCATCCATGCATCAAAATATGGTTCCAGATTTCATAGCTGTAGATAGAGTATTATTGTGGGTAAGATCACTGCAATGTGATCAATATAACATCCAAGAAATGAAGCAAGTCCGCTCTAATGATTTTTCTACACAACATTTACTGGGCAAGGCCAACAACTGAGTCCTTTCATATAACTCTTATATATTAATTTCTCCCAAGTTTGCTGAAAATGCATCCGCTCCATCTGTTTTTGTACTTGCTACAATTGTTCTCACTGGTTGCTCCTTTGGGATACTTGCAGGTTAGAAGATGTATCGTCACCTGTGATGGACTGATTAATTTCTCCCAATTGTTCCTTAAACTCTGAGTCTGCAATTTCTCTAATTCTTTTTACTTTATCCGTCATCTGTGACACACTGATTAATTGCTACAAACTGCTCCTTAAATTTTGGGTTGGCAATTTGTCAATATTTTTTGGCAGCATAACCAACTCTTCATGCCACTCAAAGCCAGATATTGATATGATATATGGCTTTAATTCACTCTGCCATTCTCTTTATCCAACTGTTACAGAGGCAGACGTTCATGGTGCTCACTCTTCCATCTTTATAAACTATCTATTTGTTGTTGCATGAATTAATACCATCAAGACTTCCTCACCTTGGTTGCTTTCACAATGTCTTTTAACATAATTTTTCTGTTCAGAGGCAGGCATAGAGTGTGAGCTGCTTCCAAACAAAGACTCATTTTTCTCCATAACATTCATTTAGGAGGCCTAAAATCTGAGTCCTTACATATACACCCTTGTGTATTAATGTCTCCTTAATTTCTTGAAAATATTTCTACTTCATTTGGGTTTGTAACTACTATTTTTGTTCCCACCATATCCTATTTTTGGATATTTGTAGCTTCAAAGATGCATCTTCCTATATGATAGATTTATTAATTGCTGTAAACTGCTCCCTTAAATTCTTGATTGGGCAATTTGTCATCATGTTTTTCCTTCACTGTGGTTAAAGGATTTATCCTTCAGCATACCCATATCGTTTATGTTACTTGAAGGTATAGATCTTATGATGTATCTCTAATTCGCTCTTATATTAAATTTCTTTCAACATACGTTGCCAAAACACGCAGTAAAGTGGGAGTGTCATTTACCAAAAAACCTCCTATGTAGAGTGTCACAGGAGCATCCATTTTATATTTATGTGTATATTTATATTATATTTCATATGTATTCAAAAGAGGCATGTAGAATGCTAAGCTAGTTACCCCAGGACAACCACCTCGAAGCCATCACTTGTATGCATAAGACCACAATACATAAGACTTAACATTTATAAACCACTAAAATTTAAATTTGTCAATATATATGGCATACATATTTTCAAATTCATTCCTCATATTATTTTAACAATTTAAAAAATCTATCGGCATGTCTTTGCACCTTTTGGAGCAATTGCTAGTAGACTAGATTGGTGATACTCGACACTACCGACACTCCAGGAGAATGCAAACCACAAACCCTTTTGAATGAAGATTCATTCTGCTCAACCTATCTTCGTTGAACTTGTTTTCTCATGCTTCCCAACTCATTATTGTAATAAGTAATGGCATTTGTGGTAGAGTTCTCTCTGTGATTTCCTGCAATAGCCAAAGTACCATCTAGTTGATTAGTTTGCTGGGAAGGATGACATTTATTATGTTTTGAACCAAGTTGCCTCTTCTCTGTTTGATGTTTTCCAGTTCAATGACCACTTGATCTCATGTCATCTGGCTAGGTGGAAGAGTTCACTTCTCTCTCCCCTATCTCCTCATTTAGGAAAAATCCCATATGATTGTTAAGTATTAATGTTGATTAAGATTCGGCAAGTTTTAGTCAGAGATTTTGTTCACTCTTCTAATAAGAATTTTCAACTACTTCTTATCCCACTGCAGAGAAAAATAGGTGATGTACTTTCATTTTAAAAGTGTTTGAAACTTACCTAGTATTTTCACTAATATTCACTACATTTTTGGGCTTTGATTGGGAACAAACAGTGCTACCAACCAAAAGTAGAGATGGTATTATCATTAAAATTTATGTTTATATTAAAGAGTATATTGATTTTGCTTTTGAGCCATTTTTATATTGAGAGCTTAATAAGTTTGTAGAATTTTTTAATTTTATTTCAGTTCTTAATTATTATAAAGATGGTAGGGGTTTTTATTATAAAAAATAAAAAATAAAAAAAATGACTCTACTATTGCATTTGCAGGTGCTCTGGCGAATCAGGCAAGGCAAGGCAAGTGATAATGAAGAATGACGAAGAGCGCACACATTCCTATTTCAGGTATGCACTACATTTTTTTTATTTTATTTAAATAAGTAGCTCTCTTGGAAATGGTTGCGAAATGGTATAAAACTTGCCTTACAAGAATTTATTGTTTTATTATTAACATGAAGAAGGATGGGTGGTTTGGTGTGCCTCCAAGAAATGATTAATTGCCTAGAAAAAAGCTAGTAATAGAGACTTCTCTGCAACTTTAGCTTGCTATGAAATTGATCATAATAGTTCATTACCTGAATTATATTCATTGGATATGAAGCTTCCTCAGGAACTATATCACCACCAATTTGGATACCAATTGCAAAAATTCTCGGGTTGCAAATAGGAAGTGGAGCCAACTCGAATTGTGAAAGCCAATAGTGGAGAATATAATTATGTAGGTCACCAATAGATTGAGAATTGGCCTATATCATGTTGCCAAGACCTGTGTCAATTTTTCATTTTTTGTAAAACCTTCATGAAGACAAAATTTCCAATCAATTGTGAATTCAAATTCATATACATTACTACAATTCTTTGTTATCAAGGAAGCCAATTCCAATTATACAAGGGTATGAAAATTCTGGTTTAACAACTAGATAAGAATTTAATTTCCACCATTTAATGGGATTGAAGCTTTGAATTTCTATGTTAGAGAGTAAACCCTCTTATAGGATGGAGAAATCTAGAACATTTATTTTTTGATTCATAATATGTCTTAAAATGAAGTTCCAACTAAGGACCGTGCATGTTCAAATGATGTGAATGCATTTTCAGAAAATATAAGTGTGTTGCCTTATTATTTTCTTTTTCTTTTATTGATAAGTGGGTGAATCCTGAAAATCATGCTTACCTTATGGTTGAGAGGCCACGACTCAGAGGAATCTAAACCATCAAAGTCACTCGGGGATCGGGACCCGGCCTGAGCTGCACCAACGGAAACCATGTTGGATTTTTGGTATCACCGAGACTAGAACCGGTGACCTTTGCTTACAGAGCGCCTTAACAGCGCGCTCCTTCACCGACTGTTCTATATCTCTTTGATAAAGTGTTGCCTTATTATTTTCAATGTTGCTTTTGAGAATTTTTTTTTCATTTAGATTTAAAATTACTTTGTTGTTAGCATTAAAAATAATGGATTTATTTATTTTTTATTTTGTTGGTATCCATAAACAAAAAAGATTTAAGGTAATTAAAATAATTATTTGAGAACTCTGAATATTGAAACTAGTTTGAAAGAACATTCAAAATGATTTTATTTATTTTTTTTAAATATTTTTTTATATCATCTCTAGAGAGGCAATAGTTTGAATTATGGACATATAGTCTCTATAGAGACAATATGTTTTTAAAGGACAAAAATGCAATTCTCTCTAAAGAGACAAAAATGAAAGTGTCTCTACAAAGACAAATGAAATTGTCTCTTAATAGACAATAATTCTTGTCTTTATAGAGACAACAATATGTGTTCTATATTGTCTTATAGAAACAAATTTTTGAAACATTATATTTTGAGACACCCACTTAAAGACAATATTTAAGACAATATACAAGCTTTTTTTGTTGTCTTATATTAAGATAATTGACTCAAATATTGTCTTAAAACCCATACATGTAACCTTGATATATCTTAATGGTTTCATATACGATGAAAGATCTATTTTTCTAATAATTTATGTCTGTAGCCTGGTTAATTTTAATCATTATAAATTGAGTTTAGATTATTAACCATGAGAGCTGTACATTTATTGCTCTTATCTATATCTACGAGATACAATTTTAAAGCGGCACTTTGAAGCCTATTTTAATGTTTGTCGAGGAGCTATGACACCATAGCTTCTAGCAGCTAAGTCGGCTAGCGACCCTTCGGTTATACCTACAGGCTTAGTACAGTAATACACTCTCTACCACTTTTTCCCGTCTCTCTAATATAATATAACATTCCAAAATTTCACATGGTTAAGTAGAATGCTTTCATTTCATCATATAAGGTAAACAAAACTATTTAACATATATATGATACGTATTTAGCTATATGTTTGGGTGGTTATATATATATATGCACGCCTAATCTCATTATGTATATATTATGTTGATATACAGTTGAAGAGAATGGTTATTTCAGTTATGGCGTGTGTACCCTTTTATCTCATGGGCAAAGCTCATAATATTATATCTACTAGATGAATGGAAAACACCATCAAACAGAAATCCAAGGTAATGGACCTCGGTTATATGTGAAAAACGGTCTTCCAAAAAATGTGATAACCTAACTTGAACTACAGGAAAAAGGTATTATTGAGGTTAGGTTATAATCAGATCAGGAATTTGTCTCCACTATTTTGTAAAATAAGAATATTAGAATTAAGACGAACTCCATATCCCTTACATTCATATGAATCTACTCTTCTTCACCTTAATTACATTTAACATGATATAACATTGTAGGAATTATGTACTTGTCTCTGCTTTTATACATTTCTGTAATCAATACTAATTCACATATCCTACAATCTGATTGTAAGATCATTTTCTTATAATTACATACAAGGGTAAGAAAATCTAGCATTATTATACAAAAAGGCACAGCTTAAATAAATGTTGGCATAAGATGCATTTCAGTCAACTATATACAACTCGCACAACATATAACATTGTTAATGTAAATAATCAAGAATCTAACCATAATTACAACTCCCACAACCTATAATATTGATAAGGTAAATAATCAAGAATTTAATCATAATTACAGTATGGAAAACCGCTCAGGAAATAAACACGCTCCTAGTTTCCTCGAGCTAAGATCTGCTCACCATAAAGTCAACAATCCCTTTGAGTCATAGGTGGTGTACTCTATAGATTTTTTGCAGCATATTTTTATGGATTTCTTCCTAACCCTATTTAGTATATTTCTTTAGCTAATTCTTTTCTCTCATGCTGTTAAATCAATAAACTTTCAATTATTTTCTCCTAAATATTTTTAGCATATTTTTGAGAAAGTCCGTCATGTGGACTCAACAACCAACAACTTTTCAGAATCTAGCAAAAAAATCTTCTAATTGTATTGTTTTTTTCCATTTTTTTCCACAATTTATTTATTTTATTAACAATAGTCAAAATGATTAAATGGCTTCCATAACCATTAAATCCATTAAAAATAGAAAATAAAAAATATTAAACATATATAAAGTTTTGTTTTAAATTTTATTTTAAAATCCTCAAAAATGGAGAAAAGCTAAATCAAATTGAGAAAAATAATATTCCTATCTTATTTTAAAGATTTTATTTTTTTAATATTTAATTTATTTTATTTTTTCAGTTTTTATTTTATTTTTAAAATTATATTCATTTTTTATTTTGAATACACAATATCAATTTATCACTTACAATTACATATCAACATATTTATATAATTTGGTGTTCATAATATACATTAACTAAAAGCTTTACAACCATTCATATATAATCAACTATTATGTATTATGAAACAAATCTCTAATATACATGCAAAGGAATGATTGTTTTGCAAATCCAACAAACTATATAATATATGGGGTTAAATTTAAAAGGTAGAAATTTATAATTTTTTTATTTCAATTGTAAAGAATTATATTTATTTTATTTTAAAATTTAAAATTTTATTTTTATTTAAATAAATATATATCTTGATTTATTATTTAAAATTATATATCTCTTTTCTTATATATATTAATAAATGAGAAAGATATATTAATGCATTAATGGTATGTATTAATTACAAGTTTTAGCAACCATTCAACTATTAAAACATGTAGCTATTAATGTATTAATGAATCTGTTAAAGCAACACAAATTGTAATATATTATACATGTAGCTATTAATATTAATGAATTTGTTAAAGCAACACAAACTGTCATAAATGCAAAGGAAATGACTTGTTTTCATTCCAATAATTATGAGAGAGCTATGGGGCTAAGTTAAATTCTAGAAGTTATATTCTAGTTTTATTTTGAAAGAGAAATATACTTTGGTTTAGTACTTAACAAATTACAGGTTTCCTTTAGATTCATGTATTAATAATATGCATTTACAAGTTTTACAAACCATATATATATATTTGAATGTTGAATGTGTTAAAGAGCAAAACCAATTGTAATACAAATGAAAAGATTATATATATATAATATTATATATATATATAAATATTATTGAATGTGTTAATGAGGAAAAAAAATTGTAATGAAATGAAAAGGAAATTATTTATATATATATTATAATTAATATTCATTGAAATGTGTAAAGAGAAAAACAATTGTAATAGAACATGAAAAGGAATTATTTTTTTCTTAATTTAATAAGTAAGAGATATATGAATTACGTTAAAATTAGAAAATTTATATAATTTTTTTTTAATTGATTTATAATATTTATATAAGAGATGTATTTTACTTTTATTTTAAAAGAAATATATGTCTTGGTTTAGAACTTAGGAAATTAAAATGAAATGAAAAATGCCCTCCCTATAAGAGGATTAGAAGGAAGACCTGGAGTGCTTCGCAGATTTCTAGCTATACCATATCCAGTTCGATCTAGATTCGAACGAACCGAAAATTATGGGTGAAGGCGAATTGAAGCAAATTTTCAGAACGTTGCGTGCTTCTGTAATGTCAAAAAGATGGAAAATGCAGGCGCAGTGGTGGAATATGAAGAATATTAATTTGACACGCCTCTATTGTTATTATTTTAGGACAACAATTTTTATGGTAATAATTTACAGGGTGTTTTCGTGTTCCATATATATTCAGGGCAACTTTCTTTTGCTAACTGAGTTATTCTTTCTTAGTATTCTGTCTAGCGAGGAACCCGAATTTTGGCCCGGACCTGACAAAGTTTCACCGAGAGCTTTTATCCCACTATTTCCTTGTTCAAACTCAATTTCAACTTTGAAAAGTGCGGTTCCAGTTCGAATCTAGCACTGAGAGTGCTTCTTTGGTAATAAACATATCACGATGGAGCTTAAACTTCTCTTATAGTTCCGTATTCGCACGCCTCGACACCAGGTATTGAGAAAATAATAAATCTGTTTAAACATGGCACAAAGAATGATTGATTGGAATTTCAAACACTACCCAAATATAAATCTTCATTGCAATGTCAAACGCTACTGAAATATTAATCTTCATTGCAGTATATAGGGTTTCATTTCCTCAAGTTTCTCTCAAGGCGGAAATCCTTCAGTAAAAGCTTTGCTTGCAAGTGAAATTATTTGCGTTATTGGCGGATGGATTTTGAATTTAGTGTTGTAAGTTATCCTTGCACAAAAATTGGAAGATCGAGGAGAAAGCTTACTTGCTAAGTCGTAGTCTCCCATTTCATCACTAATTTTTTTTTTAATTAAATTAAAGTTCATAAGGGTTTTTTAATGAGATGACTGAGTGGTAGGTATAATGTCAAGTTCCAAAGTGGCACATATATTTTTGGCCTTGTGATAATTTTTGAATCAAAGTAACATTCATAAGGGTTTAGAGTTTTCTCGTGAGACGACTTAATGGTCTACACAATGTATGTTTCAATTCCTTGTTTCAATTCCTTGCATTGGAATTATCAAGATTACTTTAAAAAGTCTCAAATTTAACACAGTTAAAAAAATTAATATCCTCATTAAAAATAGAATTTGATTCCTTGAAGAAGGGAAGAGCAATAATGGATCAAATTACAAGACCTTACCTTATCGTGAGCGTGATGGAAACCTTGGTCGTCGGTTGCCATAAGATTCGACTCGAAGCATACGTGAACAACGTTAGATGACCTAAAAGAATTTTATAGGAGAATCGATATCTTGAAGGTAGAAGAATTGTAGAAGAGAATCGATATTTTGAAGGTAGACGTATTATTATTCATATATACATTTAATATATTAAAATTATTTTATAGGAGAAACGATATATTGAAAATAGATGTAATATTATTCATATTTTCATTTAATATAGTTATGTTGTAATGTAGATTTATTTAATGTAAATCTATATATCATGTAGATTTATTTATGTAAATTTATATTAAAATATAAAATTTAAGCATATTAAATTTGTACTTAATATTACATAAATTTATATTTTATTTAATTTATATTTGAAATTTTAAAAATGATAAAATAAGATATAGTCACATAATAATATATTGAAGAGAGTAATAAAGTTTCATAAAATTATATTAAAAACAAATAAATATCTATTTATATTAAATTTATTTTCTAATTTAATATAATTTAAAAATGTATAGTGAAAATATATTATATTGGACTTTGTATTTGAGGATATTAATTATTTTAGGGGATTTCTCAATTATAAGGAAGACATTAAAACAATAAATTAAAGTAGTCATTTTTTTAAACTTATATGAATTCATAAAAATATGAGTAAAATATCATATATCACATTCCTTAATGGTTGATCACATGCATCATTTTAGTAATTAATGTTTGTATAGGACCCTATCTCATATTAGCTTCAGAGGATAGTTTTGAGGATGGTTCTTAACCCTTCTCACATTGGGTACCTTCTCTTGGATTTGGCTAAAAGATTTAGTAAACATTTGTGCCAAATTTGTAAGAGTAATTATTGTATGCCGACAAGAATGGAAAGCAATTTCAATAGTGGATTGATTATGCTAGGGCTATAAATAAGGTGTTATTGCGAGCCTTGGATGTTGTTCATTTATTGATTAAGGTGGGAATTGGTGGGAATTTTTATGGTTTTGAGAATTGTAATTTAAATTTGGTACCTTATCCTTTAGTCTCCGTGGTATTTCTTCTAAAATATTAGAATTTTTTTTGTGATTTATGGGCATATGAAGAGGGGAGCTACTTTATTTGTATAACCTTGTTGCTATTACATTTGTGTTTAACAATGTTTATTCATTACTTATCTTTTGTTTAAATTTTTCAAGGTAGAAGGACTAGTACTCTTGCCATTGTAATAGATAGTGTAATGCTTATGGTTTTGGTTCATTCTAATGCAAAGAATATGGTCCTTTCTCTCTATCAATTTAGTTGTATAGATTTAATGGGTATATGTATCCTTATGTTATTCTTAGTTGGATTATCTATTTTAACAATTATTATATGATTTTTTAGGTTCTTTGTCTTAGTTCTACTCAAGATATTTGTATCCTTTCTCTATGTGTATATGACTTTTTTAGTTCCTTGTCTTAGTTCCACTCAAGATATTTGTATCCTTTCTCTATGTTTTTTAAGTGACAAACCTTTCTATTTCAAGGAGACAAATATTCTTTGCATGTTCATATCCTTATGTAACAAAAAGTATAAATAAAGATATCATAGAATATATATTAACAATGAGAAGAATTGAGAAGTACATATAATTATACAACTTCATTTTAATTACTCCCAACACAACACCATCATGAACATGTTTGTACATCAAAGAGAGGGAATATAGATATTCAATAAGTAAAATATAACATGATGTGAAATCTAATTGTAAATCTAGGCAATAATTGTTTCACATCTAAATCCAATACTTATACAAATTAAATTTAAAAAAAGAAAAATAGAAACTAATAAAAAAGTCAGAGGAACCAATAAACACCTAGCAACATCACTCAACCTTTCTAATAGATATTAAAATAAAACTAATAATTCATAGGTTTCAAATTATATATGTATATAAAATAATTTATTTATTTTTTAATAGAAATAATATATATATATATATTATCTATATATATAAATATATATATATATATATTAAAGTGTGATATATATAAATTAATTAGTTAAATAAAATAATATTCATTTATATTAGAAAATCAATATGTAGTTTAACTTCAGGCCATTATTCTTTCATGGGTAATCCCACTTCTTATGGTTTTTATCATAAGTTCAACATTTATGTAGTTCCCCTCGATAGCCATTAGCCTCCTCTCTCACAATCTGAGTGAATAAGTCTCTCTCTACATTAGTAAACCTTTTCTAAAACTCACCCTTGCTAATGGTGATTGAATTCCCTTCCTTTTTTCCAAGTAGTTTTTGTGCAATTGCATGCTTCTTTCCTTTGAATTTGAGGCTTCCTTTTTCTTTCTAATCATTCCTATATTAGATTGCGTTGCTTTCCTTTGAATTTGAGGCTTCCTTTTTCCGTCCAATGATTCCTTTGAATTTGAGGCTTCCTTTTTCTTTCCAATCATTCCTAGCTTAGATTGCTCGAAGTAGTACTTCATTTTTGTAATAGCCTTCACAGAATTTTGTGACTCATCAAACTCTATCATCTCCTTGAAATTATGTGGAAATATTTTTTAATCTTTTCCTTCTCATCCTCGTACTTCAATATTCAGTTAAATACCAAATAAATGCATAATTTTTTTCATGTTTAATA